>SKCR01027642.1:0-190287 GCA_019454045.1 Zanthoxylum bungeanum
CCACGTCAATTTAATTCAAGTCCAATGGGCTTTAAATTAATTTCTTTAAGGCATGGGCTTTGGCAACCAAGCCCAATCAAAGAGCAACCCCATAAGCCAAGAAATCAATTTCGGCCCATTAGGCCCAATTAAACTTTAAAGGTTTATAAGTCACATTAAGGGGCTTTATGGAAGTGGTTTTGGCCCAATTGGATCCAATCCAATTTGCCTAAACCCAACTTTGTACAACAAAGCCCAATAAGCCCATTTACAACTTTAAAAGCCCAAATCCAATTTTAAGGCCAATTAAAATTAAATCATAAAGTCCAATTTCATATCTAATTAATTCTAAAGTGCTTACATGATTAATCACCAAATCAATATTTCTAAAACACATATTTGTCCAATTAATCATGCTCAATTTCATTATCACATGTCCAACACATTAATGAAAAATCAAACCCATTTACATGCTTAAAGTGTCTCGGCCAAGGAGGGACTTTTTATCCGGTTCGAATTCAATCCAATTAATTTCACAATCGATATTAAGTCTTTATCCCGAATGATTTCCAACACATCCAATGAATTAAAAAATCAAAATTCCAAGACATTAAAGGGCTTTATGCATTCGGCCAAGTAAGGAATTTAGGGATTTTTGTTCAATTCAAAATTCATCCAATTCAATCTCAAATAACATTATCCATATGATTCCAACTCATCCAATGATTCAAAATCAAAAAATCCAAGATCAAATATGAACCCTAAGATTCGGCCAACACATCAATTTAGGGGAAAGTTGTTCCAAACATAATTTCTTGAAATTGATCAAATCATTATTCAATTCAACATGATTTAAGCATATTCAAACATCCAATTGAATCAAATCATGCTCAAAATCAATTTTACCCAATTTTAGCCCTAAACGTTTCATGCTTGAACCTAGGCTCTTGATGCCATTGTTGGTTTTATTCTAGGTCCCAAGATCATCAACAAGCATGAAAATGTGTGAAATACATATCAAAGAAGTTGCGGAATACTTACATTGATCGGTTGAGACGATTTTAAGACAAACAAAACCATTTTTAGCCCTCCAAGGTGGCCCACTGCATGCAGTCCACTGCTCAAAAATTTCAGTTTTGAGTCTTCAAGAACCATGATTTCGAGCTCCATCTTCGTCAAACGATTCCCGGCTCGTGGGTGAGTTTCCCTATCACCTTCGTATAACTCTCGGTGTGCTAGCACTTCCGATTTATCAACAAAATCAGCCCCTTAACTCCCCTCACTGCTCACGCCATTTTCAGATCCATGGCAGCCCCTTGGGCGTCACTTTGAGAGGAGAAGGAGAGAAGAGATAGATGGATGGAAAGAAAGAGTGTATTAGGTTAAGAGAGAGATATTTTGCTTTTAACCTTATGTGAAACCATTTCACTTTTTACCGCAAACTTGGTAGGTGAGGGTAAATGGTTTTTTTTCAAAAAGCAAACAAGGTAGTTGAGTGGTAGGTACACCTACCACACATGGGCCCCACATATTTGAATTTAAAATTCAAATATCTCTACGAACATTTGCCACGGCTCGGTTTTGTTTAATCCGATTAAACGAACTTCCGTCGTTAAATAATTAAATCTAATTTAATTAAATATCGATGCCTCGCAAATATATTACGAACATCGTTTACGAATTAATTCTAAATTAATTTGTTCGTTCGCATTAAAGCCCGACTTTAATTTCGTAATGAAATCCAATTCATATTAATATATCCGATATATTAATTTCAGCCCATTCAAATAAATTAAATTGAAAAATCAAATTTAACTATAAAATTTATTTTACGATTAATTCCAAATTAATCGCGTTCTCTCTCTTTAGACTATATTTTATCCCAGATAAAATATCTCTGTAATTAATCCCAGATTAATTTTCTCTCTCATCAAATTAATCCCAGATTAATTAAAGTGCGAGTCATACATCATCGGTGAATCATTGGGAAGTGACCAATGAAATCCCCGGATATGTTGGCAGTAAATACGCTCGTCGGACTATCCGAACACGTAAGTACCAAGTACAACGTTTTACCGATTCACGAGACAAGGTTGGCTTCTAGCAAAGCACCATGCCTACCCAATTCTCCGGAAATATCCTTACAGGAATGAAGGATCTGTATCAGGCGTAGTATACATCGTATAGTGCATATCGATCTAGTATCGGATGGTCACGTGCTAGGCCTGGGGCTGGAGTTGTGTCTGCCCCGTACGAAGCACATGTCGGATGTCTGGTAACTAGTCTCTATAATCGGATATACATGACCTAGTCATAATATCCCGATGGCCGCGCAGCACTTAAGAGCACTAATACCGTATCCTACGTGACATCATCTCCACTATGACTGGAGTGATACTTCCGTCTTGACATCACACCCAATACTCTATGATTCTCAATATACCCAGTATTGGCGTACACAGAACCGGTTAAAGCCCTAGACGACCTAAACCAAAGTATATTGATTGTCGTAAGTATTAGCGGTGCAAGTCTCAGGTTAAGACCAAATACACCTACCTTGATGTCGGACTCCCATAGACACGCAGTCATACTACCAATGGGATTCCGAAGGGGTCTATCCAGAGCGAAGCTGTTTCCCGTACCATCGGTGAAACACAACCTCCTATTACACTTGCATGAGTATCCAATACCCAAATATATGAGAACTATGCCGTTGTGCCCTCACAACGCGCACAAGTGCAATACTAGTCTTTTACGTATTTATCGATGTCCAATCTCGATAATACTCTGACTAGGGATATTTAATGATTTATCCTACGTGGACTGATACTGTCTCATATCATTCTCCGTCCAGGAACAAATCATTGGGACCTCTCATCATTTATACATCTAAGGTGATCTAATCACAAATGATAAGAGAGCAATCTTCTTTGTCACATAGTTAATTTGTACAACAACACCATGATCTGTACAAATAGTGACGCTATGGGTCATAATTGTCCAACAGGACCGAATACTGAATGACTCACAGATGATTCTTAATAGTTGAAAGTACACACCATCGTCAATAGGAAACTTCTCGAGTCGAGTAGCATATGTGTTCCTTTGACTATAAGATAACATTGATTTTGTGTGAGATACTCCACACTTTGATGACATGTATGTCAGAAACATTTCATGGTGTGTCCTCTAGATATTTGTTGGGTGTGGACCGACGTACTCGTTAATCAAGTGTGAATCAAGATAGAATTCGTCGGCTCGTATGTGTACCAAAATGGATTTAGGTATCCATGTAAGTAAGTCACGATTATTAAAACTTTTGCCAAAGTCGATCACCTAGGGTGTATCGTATCAGTTGTAAAGAATCATGGACATGTCGACATGAGATGTGCGCCTCGAAAACTTGACAGTGTATTCTATATTTCCTAAGCACAACTCGGATAGCCTACGACGGATGGATCGTTAAACATATGTGATGACCTCGACTTGTATAGTTCAAAAAGGTCGTTCGTGTTCTTCGTGAATTTGGAGGTGGCCGAATTGCGTACATATTAGCTGGGTTTATATGACGAACGTATCTGAACTTAGAGAGTCCCAATATGAAGTGTACTCTTTGAACACTTGGGTAGCCGATTATTTTTGAAAAAAGATAATATTCGATATTATAATTATCAATTAAAATAATCAAGTATTATTGGATAACACTGAATATTTACTTTGACCTAATTGGATTAATTAGATTAACTCAATAGTTACATTAGGGCTTTGTCGTAATTTCATAATTATCTCTACCATTTGAGGATATTATGATAATTACAAGTATGCAATTATAAGTGGTTTTGGCTTGATTTAATTTGATTAAATCAAAGTGGAAAACATTGAACTAATCCATTTCTTAATCTTTGTCTTAATTTAATTGGATTAAATCGAAGTGGTAGACAATGGAGATCAGTCACACCTATTGCACATATTTTGACAAGTTAGATTAAGCCACATAAAAATTGATTAGAATTTTTATTAATTAAAAATTTCCTAAGTTTTTCTATAAATAGCAAGCTTTAGCAAGGTTTTAATTAACTTAAAGAAAATAACAAAAAAGCAATTATTAGAAATTAGCCTAAGTTAGAGAAGTGTTTAGAGAAGCTTTGTGAGGTCTCTACAACATTTCATCTAGGAGAAATCAAGATTGGATTTTAGAGTGAAACTTGCTAGCATTGGAATCAAGATTGGATCTTGAAGTCAAGCTTGCAAACCTTGGAAGTTCTCCAACCATTTAAACAAAGAGAACGAGATTGGATCTTTACATCAAACTTACTAGGTAAGTTTGAACTTCTCTTAAGCTATGTTCTTCATTAGTGAGTTTTCATTAGTGAGACATATAGTGATGAATTATGTATTGGATGCATGATTACATAGCTTAATGTTGAAATAAGACTAATAAATGGTGTTAGGATGCTTTGGAAGTATAAATAAAATATATTTGTTAATTAGGTCAAATATGTTCTTGTTAGACATGGAATAATTAATAAGAGTTTGGAACTCTAGATTAAAGGTTAGAGCTATGACTACCATTCTAGAATCACTTGACCACTTTTGGGTGAACTGGAATTGTTCATAAAATATTTCATAGTGGGATTCTAAATTGGTTTGTGTTTTAATTCAAACAAATACATATATGTATTTAGAATACATGTATATTAGTTGTATAACATGCGTTGTGGTTGGTTTTGATGTTAAAATTGGTTTTAAGGTGTATTGAAATGATATGAGAAAATTGTAAGTGTTTAGGATTGATTTGAAGGTTGAAATTGCTCACTGCCGAGACGTTCAGCTCTCGCAGTTGCTCTTGCATTTTGGAGCATCTCGACTCCAATGACTCCGCGTTGCGACTCCGAGGGTTGATGAATATTCAAACTTCATTTTCTCAGTTTCAAAGTTTCCAGACTCTGATTTTGTCCTCGTGTTTTCCAACGGACTTGTATCGGAATGTAGTTTACATTAAAATATTTTAAAATACACCTATTTATGATATCCTTAGGTTAGACTCACTTTCGCTGCGAGGGGTACCGATCTGACCCTAGGGGTTCCACAACTGCCCCAACATGACCACCCTCATCAATGATGCATGAAAGCCCGTCCTTGTTGGTGGCCATGAGATAAATCAGCTGTAGTGATGCACATGAAGATAAGTGAAAGCAAAAAATAGTGAATGCAGAAGGCTAAGTTAGAAGCAATTACCTTCGCTCAGAGGAGACCCACTTTCTGGACTACCTAGTCAAGAGAAATGCTCTTATAACCTAAGGCCATATTGATGTCCACGTGTTAGGCCAGAAAATTGAAGGCCGTCAGGAGATGAGCCATGTCTTCCCTTGCACTCTTCGGGAGTTAGTCCACTCCCAAAATCCGGAATGCCTCCTTTTTTGGAAGCAGAAACTGCCAGAGCCTTGCCACGAGAGGCGATAGTCTTCTTCCGATGACCATCGAGGCACTCCTCACCATCGACCCTGACCTGATGGAGACGTCTTTTTTGAGGCCTTGGTATGGGGGTTAGAGTTTGAGAAGATTGGGCAGATGACACTTGGGATTGATTGTGGTGTATTGATGGTTTGGGTCGATGGGTAGAGGTAGGGGTGTTCATAGGGTCGGGTTCATAAAAAAAATTTTGGGTTGGGCAACGGGTTTGATACTAAAATCCAACCCAACCCGACCTGACCCGACCCTATACAAATTTTATTATTTTTCTAAAATTTTTATTATTTTCTAAAATTTTTATTTTTATTTTTAAAGTTTTACTATTATTTCATTTGTTTATTACTTTTTTGTATTAAAACTTTATATATATGATAATTTTTGGGATATAAAATAACTAATATTTATATTTCAAAATAATTAATTTATTAAAAAAATTAATTTTTAAATGACGCGACGACCCGACCCGACCCGAACCCGATCGGGTTCCACTTCCCCGCGACCCAACTTTCCCTTGACCCGACCCGATCAGGTCTAACAAAATTTTAAAAAACCTGACCCAACTCATGAACACCCCTAGTTAGAGGTCTACATCAGGTCTAATTAAAATATGCCATATATAACCAATAATAATTAAACATATTGCATAACATTTATGTAATATGGATATTATTTAATTATTCAAATAGTTAACATTTAAATAACTAAATAATTAATTAATATAATTATTATTATATATGTATTTTTATTTACATTAAATAACAAATACATATATTAATGACATGTATCAAAGTCTCATTTGACAATTAATTAATGTGTATCTAATCAAATTATGTATCAAATATAAATACACAATAATTACGATTGACCAAAAATGCCCTTATGCATGTGTTTTCGTTTAACTGTTTAAACGATTCGAATTAACTCATTTAATCCGATGAAGTATTATGAATAATCTATATTATTCAGAACGTGTTGCCCAAGTGCTCAACGAGTACACTTCATATTGTGGGACTCTCTAAGTTTAGGTTTATCCATCACGAAATCCAATTTTGTGTCCATAATTCACCCACTCATGAATTATGACGACCACAGATAATCTCGCTAAACTATACAAACTGAGGTCATTGCATACGTATAATCCATCCGTCAAAGGCTATCCATATTATACCTGGGATATAGATAAGAAACTCAAATCCTTATGGTATAATGTAGTCGAATTTCAAATTTACGATCTCTAAATAACACTCGAAACTTGATTCCGAAGTTATACCACGGCCATGGATTTACTAGATCGCAAACACGTGTAGGATACATATGCCCTGTACACAGGACTGACGGATTCTATCTTGATACACACTGGATATCATAAGCATCAGTCCACACCCATTGAATAGGCGGAGGTCTGATCTAAATAGATCGGTGACGTGACTGCCATCAAAGTGTGGAGGATAACTCATATATCCATTGTGGTATCTCAAGTCGAAGGACCACTATGCTCGCTCAACTCGGGAAGATTCCTATTGACGTTGGTGTACCATATATTAGGAAATATTCAGTGAGTCATTCAATGTTTATCAAATAAACACCTACATGTCTATACGAGTCTCCCGAGACTCATGGTTCATTGGGATAAACCTGTAGGGGTTTTACGGCGAAAATTCGGTAACGTATCGGAATAGCGGAAAATTAAAATTTTCCGATTTCAAAATTTTTATTGGATCAATTAAATAAACTTATTTATTTAATTACCCAATTATCAAATTCTGAAAAATTACACAAGAAACCAAATTTCTTGGTAATTACCAAATTACCCCAATACTTTGTAAATTGATCATTTTAGTCTTAAAATTGTCAAATACAATTTTGGATGATTCTAAATCATTTCTAAAATGATTTCCAGCATGTCCAACACATCAAAATCAGTTTGCAACAAAATCCACAATTTTTGTCTAGTTGCCGAACAGCCCCAACAATTTTCAGTTTTTACAATTTGATCCTTTTATGTTCAAAACATGCCAAGATCAAATCCAATCAACCGAACAAATAATATGCATCATATACACACCATAATAAATCACATATATGAAAAGCCCCAAATTTGGAAAGGGTTAAGAATCCTAATTGTATAATTTCTTCAAATTGATAAATCTTACCAAATCTATTAAATCCATCAATTTAATTTAATCTAAACCACACCAAACAAGTCTCACCATCATGAAACAACTCAAAAAAAATTCTAGGTCATCAATGAGTGGCTTAGAAACTCTAGAATGGCAACATGATTATCAAATAATCAAAAGTAAGCCATTGAAACCATTTCAAGCTTACTTTATAACCATACATGCACACATCTTTCCAACAAGTTCACAACCAATTAAAACACAAACTATAAGTGTAGAGACAACATCCTAGCAACACATGTTGTAGCTAAGCATGTTAGAAATATTTTATCTGTTGGAAGATTTAAAGAAAAACTTACAAAACTCAAAGATTTCCAAGCTTTTCTTCTTTGCCTTCAAACTTTTTCTCTCAACTCTTTTGTGTTTTGTTTTGTAACTTATGAACACTTAACCTAATGAAAATGAAACAAAACAATATATACCTCCACCAATTTAGCCCTGGCCGAAATTGTGTAGTATAAATATCTAGATATTTAATTTTTGTTTCATTTAATTTTTGCTTTATAAACTTGCAAACTTGATCATTACAACTTTAATGAATTTCAACAAGTTAACAAAGCAACTCAAGGCATTTCCAATAAATATCAAAACTAAAGATATTTATATTTTTAATTAATTTAATTATTTAACAATTAAATAATTATTTAAATATAAATATAAATATTTTATATATATGTATTATATTTACTTTAAATATCCAAATAAATATATATTTATGATATATGTAAAATATCACAATTTGACATTTAGGAAATGGGTATTAGGTCCATTTGCATGTATTTTTCGTTTGACCTTTAAACAACTTATAAATAATCAGTATTATTCATAAAAGTTTCCCTAGTGCTCTACGAGTATATTTCACTAGTTAGACTCTCTAGATTCAGGCATATCTATCACGAAATCTAATTTCGTGTTCATAATTTACCCACCCGTAAATTATGACGACCACAGATAAACTCGCTGAATCATACAGGTCGAGGTCATGGCATATGTATAATTCCTCAGTCACAGGTTTCCGGATATATCCCAAAGATATAGATGTAAACGTCAAATCTCTATAGGGATAATCCCGCCGACGTCTCTATTATCAATCTTTAAAAAAACACTTAGAACTGACTTCTAAAGTGTACCACGGGCCCATGGTTTTTATCTGATTGCTAACCATATATGGACTACCTATGCTATGTACACAGAACTGAAGGATCATATCTCGACACACACAGGACACCCTGAAGATCTATCCACACCCAACGAACAGGCAGAGGTCTGATCTAAATAGATCGGTGACGTGACTACCATCTAAGTGTGGAAGATGTCTCATGTGCCCACAGTGGTATCTGAAGTCGAAAAATCATAAATACTACTCAACCCGAGAAGATTCTTATTGACGTTGGTATACCATTCATTAAGAATCTTTGGTGAGTCGTTCAATGTTTATCCGCTATAAACACCTACACGTCTATACGAGTCTCCAAGACTCATGGTTCATTGAGAAACCATTGGGATCATATATTCCAGTATACAACATGTATCGGTCTCAACGGGTTTACTTTACTGACTAACTAGTGTAAACCTTGACCAGAAACTGTCTAAGAATGACAGCGTCATGATACAACTCAATGTCAGTTGCGACGCTTTTGTAACTGCATCATGACTAATCATTTTATGGTCTTTTACGTCTTTACCATACAAGAAGATATATTATATTATAGAAACTGCTCATTTTATTCATAATAAAACATTTACAATAGTATTTACAAGGAAATACAACCGAGAATTGGCGCTCTGAGCACCAACCCTAACAAAATCTCCCACTTACTCTAGTGCCAATATCGATTGTATCAAATACTCATCGACTCCATATGTTTATCAAATAACTTCGGAGGTATGGCCTTCGTAAGTGGGTCTGCTTTATTATCTTCACTCGATACCTTGCACACGACAATATCCCCTTGCGACACGATCTCTCGAATGATGTGGTACTTGCGTTCCACATGCTTCGACTTCTGATGCGCCCTCGATTCCTTTGCTTGCGCAATGGTTCCAGTATTATCATAGTATAACGGAATCGCATTCTCGATACTTGGGACAACTCCCAATTCTGTGATAAAGTTCCTAATCCATACAGCTTCCTTTGCAGCTTCAGAAGCTGTAATGTATTTCGCCTCTGTGGTGGAATCTGTTGTTGACCCCTGTTTGGGACTCTTCCAGCAAACTGAACCTCTGTTAAGGGTAAAGACAAATCCTGATGTAGACTTTCTTTCATTGGGATCCGATTGGAAGTCGGAATCCGTATACCCGTTAACTTGCAGTTCACTTCCTCCATAAATAATCAACTTATCCTTAGTACCTTTAAGATACTTCAGGATATGTTTAATGGCCATCCAATGGTCATTGCCTGGATTTGACTGATATCTACTAGTTACGCTAACAGCGAAACTGATATCAGGCCTAGTACATAACATGGCATACATTATGCAACCCAAACACGAAGCATAAGGTTTGTTAGACATGCTAACATTCTCATCTTCTGTTTGTGGACTCATCTTCTTCGAAAGACGAATCCCATGTCTGAATGATATATTTGATGTCTTACAGTTACCAAAATTGTACCGTTCCAAGATCTTATCTATGTACGTTGATTGGGATAACCCAATCAACTTCCTTTCTCTATCTCTATAGAGTTTTATGCCTAAAACATAGGAAGCTCCTCCCATTTCCTTCATGGAGAAATTCTTACATAGGTAAGCTTTGACGCCTTGCAACATCCCTATATCATTCCCAATGATTAGGATGTCGTCAACATAGAGGACTAAAAATACAACCATGCTCCCACAGGCCTTCTGCTACACACAGGATTCTTCCGAATTCTTGAGAAACCAGACGATCTAATAATCTCGTCGAATCAAAGATTCCAACTTCGTGAAGCTTGTTTAAGTCTATAAATGGACTTCTTAAGCATACATAACATACCCGAGTTTTCACTGGACGTAAAACCTTTCGGCTGTTCCATATAGATTTCTACATCAAGAAATCCATTTAGAAAAGTCATTTTGACATCCATTTACCAAATCTCGTAATCATGATACATATCGAAAACAAAATCCTAATAGACTTAAGCATTGCTACTGGCGAAAAAGTTTCATCGTAGTCGACGCCAGGTAGCTGCATGTAACCTTTTGCTACCAGTCGGGCCTTATAGGTTTCAAAATTTCCATCAGGCCCGCGCTTCCTCTTCTAAACCCATTTACAACCGATATGAACAATTCCTTCGAGAAGCGGAACGGAGTCCCAAACTTGATTCTCATGCAGTGAGTCTAACTCGGATTTCATGGCACTTTACCATTTCACGGAGTCGATGTCCAACATCGATTCTCTATAGGTAAAAGGATCAGTTTCTTCAACTAAGAGAATATCAAGACTCTTTTCTTGTATCAAATACAAGCGTTCAGGAGGTCTAGATACCCTTTGTGACCTACGAAGTGTGTGTGTGTTGAAGGTTCATCATCTACTTGAACTTCAGGTTCCTCCATTGGTTCATTGTTTTCAGGTTGGACTTCATCAAGTTCAACATGTCTATGATTACCACCTTTTGACAAAAAATGTACTTCTAGAAATTTTGTGAAGCGAGCTACGAACACATTTCGATGCTCGATATCATAGAATAGATATCCCTTCGCATTCGAAGGATATCCAACAAACCTAAACTTTTGCCCTCGAAGCGAAAGCTTATCTTGCTGAGTCATCCTAACATAGGCAGGACAACCCTAAACCTTAATATAATTAAGATTCGGTCTCCTATCGGTCCATATCTCATATGGAGTCGTAGGAACAACTTTTGAAGGAATCTTATTCAAAAGATGTGCAGCTGTTAAAAGAGAGTAGCCCCATAAGTAATATGGCAAATCTGTAAAACTCAACATAGATCGGACCATATCCAATAAAGTTCGATTTCTCCTCTCAGACACTCTACTGTGCTGTGGAGTACCTAGAGGAGTATATTGAGCGAGAATCCCATTCTCCTTCATATAATCCATGAACTCACTGCTCATATATTCGCCGCCTCAATCAGATCGAAGGCATTTAATATATTGACCAGTTTATTTTTCTATTTCATTACGGAACTCTTTGAACTTTTCAAAGGTCTCTGATTTATGTCGCATCAAATAGACATAACCATACTGTGACAGATCATCGGTAAAGGTAACGAAGTACGAATAACCACTGTGAGCAGTCTGACTTAGTGGACCACATACATCAGAATATATAGGTTCCAGTAAGTTAGTGGCGCGTTGTCCAACACCAGAAAAATGGGGCTTTGGTCATCTTACCCTGAATACACGATTCACAAGTTGGATAGGGTTCAATGGTGAGATCTGGTATCAAACCATTCCTAACCAATTGGGTAAGACATTTAACGCCTATATGACCTAGCCTCATATGCTAAAGTTTAGTATTATTGAATACATGTAATCTACGTTTATTAATCCCAGTATTCAAAATATCTTTAGAAGTATGCAATGTGTAATGACCATGCTCAATTGGACAAAAAAGGATTTGAATATTACGTGTATCATATAATTACAAAGAACAATTCTTAATATTAATACGATAACCTTCTATATCTAATACAAAAAAGATATATAATATTTGCTACACATCCTGGTACAACGTAGCAATCATACAAAAAAAGGTTCCCATTTGGAAAAGGGATCTCACATACTCCCACTGCAACTGCATCCAGAGAGTCTCCACTCCCAAAGTGCAACTGCATCTCTCCAGGCTTCAGTTTCTTACTTTCCTTCAGCACCTGCAACGAATTGCAAATGTGAATAGGACAAGCAGAATCTAAAATCCAGCTGGATGTAATAGCTTCACAAGCCAGTGAGATATCAATAACTGTAAAAATAAATAAACCTGATGTAGATGCTCTCTCCTTCTTTATCTGGGCAATGTAGTCAGGACAGTTCCTTTTCCAGTGCCCGACTTTGCTGCAGTGATGGCATTTGTCGGCAGAAGCCCTCTTTGACTTTGCTATCTTTCACTGCTGTTGAGAACCGAAACCCTTCTTCTTCTTCACTTTCGTCTTCTTTCCCTTTGACCAGGTCTAGGAAGAAGCTGAAAGTGAAGTAGGTTTCGGAGGGCGAGTCGGTACTCTCTTCCTTAGGTCCTCTTCCATCATGATCAGCATCCTATGCAGTTCATGGTAGGAACAGATAATCCCATTCATGTTGAAATACATCACGAATTGGTGATATGAAGCTGGGAGCAAACCAAGAATGACACTCCTACCGAGAATGTCATTCAAATGGAGATTATGTTGCCTCAGTTGATCGATCAAATCAATCATGTGAAGAATATGCAAGCTCACAGCTTGCCCCTCGTCCAGTCGCGCATGGAACAGTTCTATCGCAACTTTATAAACAATAAATTTTTGTTGGTTAATGAATGATTCTCTTAATCGCATCATCATACTATACGCATTTGTCATGCCATAGTATTGTTTCTTGAGTCCCGGTGCCAGTGAACTTAAGATGTATGATTTAAATTTTAAATCATCATCTTTCCAAGCTTGGAAAACTTGGTGCTCCTCCGATGTTGCGTCCTCAGACACAGTAAGGGGCAGCGGACCCTCAAGTACATATCCCAACTTCTCGGAATCAAAGACAATCCTTAAATCCAAATCCCAATCGGCGAAGTTCTCAGCGCCTTTAGGTTTGTTCGTATCCAACATAAGCGCAAATGGATTAGTCGATTGTGCCGCCATCGCTAATCTATCATATAGATTACGAAAAACGGTTTGCAGAAATAAAACAGTTTCATATAATATCAAAAGCATTAACAAGATCATGGATTTTTAATTTAAAAATGCTCCTCCCACTAAATCATGCAATACTGTAATCCCCAAACATAATAAAAAGATTTAATAATTAAATTAAATACAAATAGTGAAAGGTGGATCCCATGAATATATTTCAGCTCACAGCTTTGGCACGTTCTCGCCTACGTATTTTCATCAGGTAGACAACTCATTGTCAATCACTCAATAGTGACTCTTGGGTTTCCAGTCTTGGTCGTTTCTCGTTATGACAGCTTTGGCACGTTCACAAGGAGGTGTACCAAGGTTAAACTCGTCAATGATAAACTCAAGCTACTTAGGTAACCCTGACAGCTTTGGCACGTTCAGAATTCCGCTTTTGCTTGAATTTATCTAGTATCATATATACATCCGGCATAAATAAATTTATATCGGCTACACCCTCACAGCTTTGGCACGATCTCAGATGTAGTCACAGAAAAATATGCATAAATTGTATTGACAAGACGGACCATGTAACATGCATCAAATACAAAATTAACATAAACCTTATTAATTAGGAATTTTCCGCAAAAGATGCTTTTTAATTTATTTTATCAAATTAAATAAACACATGCATGTATAAAGTAAAGATTGAATCAAACTTTGAATTTAAAAGGCATAATCATATTACGGTGTCCAGAATCAGACTCGCTCTGATACCATTTTGTAGGGGTTTTATGGCGAAAATCCGGTAACGCAGCGGAATCGCGGAAAATCAAAATTTTCCGATTTCAAACTTTTTCTTGGATCAATTATATAAACTTATTTATTTAATTACCCAATTATCAAAGTCTGAAAAATTACACAAGAAACCAAATTTCTTGGTAATTACCGAATTATCCCAATACTTTGTAAATTTATCATTTTAGTCTTAAAATTGTAAAATACAATTTTGGATGATTCTAAATCATTTCTAAAATGATTTCCAACATGTCCAACACATCAAAATCAGATTGCAACAAAATCCCCATTTTTTTTCTAATTGCCGAACAGCCCCAACAGTTTTCATTTTTGCAATTTGGTCATTTTATGTTCAAAACATGCCAAGATCAAATCCAATCAACCCAAAAATTAATATGCATCATATCCACATCATAATACATCACATATATGGAAAACCTCAAATTTGGAAAGGGTTAAGAACCCTAATTTTACAATTTCTTCAATTTGACAAATCTTACCAAATCTATTAAATCCATCATTTTAATTTAATCTAAACCACACCAAACATGTCTCACCATCAAGCAACAACTCAAGAAAAATTATAGGTCATCAATTAGTGGCTTAGAAACTCTAGAATGGCAACATGATTATCAAATAATCAAAAGTAAGCCATTGAAACCATTTCAAGCTTACTTTATAACCATACAAGCATACATCTTTAAAACAAGTTCACAACCAATTAAAAAACAAACTATAAGTGTAGAGACAACATCCTAGCAACACATGTTGTAGCTAAGCATATTAGAAATATTTTCTTTGTTGGAAGATTTAAAGAAAAACTTACAAAACTCAAAGATTTCCAAGCTTTTCTTCTTTGCCTTTAGACTTTTTCTCTCAACTCTTTTGTGTTTTGTTTTGTAACTTATGAACACTTAACCAAATGAAAATGAAACAAAACAATATATACCTCCATCAATTTAGCCTTGGCCGAAATGGGTTGTATAAATATAAAGATATTTAATTTTTGTTTCATTTAATTTTTTCTTTATCAACTTGCAAACTTGATCATTACAACTTTAATGAATTTCAACAAGTCAACAAAATCAACTCAAGGCATTTCCAATAAATATTAAAACTAAAGATATTTATATTTTTAATTAATTTAATTATTTAACAATTAAATAATTAAATAATTATTTAAATATAAATATTTTAAATATATGTATTATATTTACTTTAAATATCCAAATACATATATATTTATGATATATGTCAAATATCACAATTTGACATTTAATTAATGTGTATTTAATAAAATCTATCATTAAATACAAATGCACAAAAATTAGGAAATGAGTATTAGGTCCCTTCGTATGTATTTTTCGTTAAACCTTTAAACGACTTATAAATAATCAGTATTATCCATAAAAGTTTCCCTAGTGCTCTACGAGTATATTTCACTGGTGAGACTCTCTCGATTCAGGCAAATCCGTCACGAAATCCAATTTCGTGTCTATAATTTACCCACCCGGAAATTATGACGACCATAGATAAACTCACTGAATCAAACAGGTCGAGATCATGGTATATGTATAATTCCTCAGTCATAGGTATCCGGGTATATCCCGAAGATATAGATGTAAACGTCAAGTCTCTATAGGGACAATCCCGTCGACGTCTCTATTAGCAATCTCTAAAAGAACACTTATAACTTACTTCTAAAGTGTACCATGGGCCTATGGTTTTTATCTGATTGCTAATCATATATAGACTACCTATGCTTTATACACAGAACTGACGGATCCTATCTCGACACATACAGAACACCCTGAGGATCTATCTAGACCCAACGACCAGACAGAGGTCTGATCTAAATAGATCGGTGACGTGACTGCCATCTAAGTGTGGAAGATGTCTTATGTGCACACAGTGGTATCTTAAGTCGAAGAATCATAAATGCTACTCAACCCGAGAAGATTCTTATTAACATTGGTGTACCATCCATTAAGAATCTTCGGTGAGTCGTTCAGTGTTTATCCGGTATAAACATCTACACGTCTATACGAGTCTCCAAGACTCATGGTTCATTGAGAAACCATTGGAATCATATATTCCATTATAAGACATGTACCGGTCTCAACGGGTTTACTTTACTGACCAAGTAGTGTAAACCTTGACCAGGAACTGTCTAAGAATGACACCGTCATGATACAACTCAATGTTAGTTGCGACGCTTTTGCAACTGCATCATGACTAATCATTATATGGTCTATTACGTCTTTGCCATACAAGAATATATATTATATTATAGAAACTGCTCATTTTATTTATAATAAAACATTTACAATATTATTTACAAGGAAATACAACCGGGAATTAGAGCTCTGAGCACCAACCCCAGCAAAATCATCGGACCAAGTCATGATATACGACATGTACTGGTCTCAGCGGATTTTACTAACCGACCCGTGTTAGTAAATCTTGACCAGGAACTCTATTTAAGGATATACAACTTATAGTGACGCTTCTCAATGTCAATTACAAACTACGTTGTAACTGCGCACTACATTGTAAATCCTAGGTTCTTTGTCTAATATACACGTATCACTAAATCATATTTAGTTTCAATCTGATCATAATTAGATATCTAATTGTAATTAGATCGAATATGTATATAAAAGACAAGAGGTGCTACCATTAAATAAGTAATATTATGAAAAAAATGTATTGATCGTATTCATGAATCAGACATAAATACGATCCGGATTGGCACTCTGAGCACCAACCCTAACAATTTCTCCCACTTGCTCTAGTGTCAATCCACAGTATCATATACACATCTCAATGTGTATCACATACTTATGGCCCGCAATAGCTCACCTAGCACTCAAGAGGTAGGCAACAACAAGTAAGCCCACTATTAAAAATTGAGTCTGTCCAACAAACCCAATTATTTTCCTTAGCCAACATCATTCATATTTTGTAGAACCCATGTTCTACATCAATATGACTCAGATGCGATATCAATTTTGTGTTATAACTATTAAGTTGTCTATGTATTTAGAGATCAAATCCAAAATATTATGCAGACAACCGCAAACACAATACTAATATCAAAACTTCTAATCTATGAGATCATTATGCAACTTCATTAGTCAATACTTCATAAGTTAAAACTAATTCTATTGATTCAGTAGAATCAACGGTGACACTCACACTGCATCTTTTCTGACTTTATATGATATAGACCATCTAATGTCATAATTAGACTCAAAACTAATCTGACCCTAATGATTGCGGATTATATTCTCCATGAATAAGAAACTTGTTCTTAATATCTCAAAGATAACAAAGAACATGTTTCAAGACACATTATATGGTCTTCAGCGTATCAAAATAGCTCGTAACTATTACGATTAAATTGATATCTTTAATTGCACATAATATAGTATTCATTATGTTATCATCATATGATGCATCAGATTGACTAGACATTCTAATCAATTTCTCTTTCGACAAAGGAATCATTTTTTACGAAAGATTAATACTATATACAAGAGACATACTAACTGTCAAATAGTTATACTAACTGTCACACAGATAGTCTTGTTGTGTCATTTATTAGATCATATCCAATGTACGACTAATCGGAGTATCTCACAAGTCTCTTGTTTTATATCATATATATATAACTTTATATCAAATATAATAGAGACTACTCCCACTGCTACCACAGAGAAAGAAGACTTAGGTAAACCTTTTACCTCACAAACATTTCATTTTTACATTAATAATGATAATGTCATTAGGATATATAACACTAGAAATAAATTTGTACGCTCCCACTGACCCTACTCTCAAATATGTATTCTCTATGCTTTGATAAAATCAGACAATCTGACTGTATCAAGATTAGAGAACACAGATTTTCGGAAAGCTTATCTGAGTCTACAATAGGCTCTATAAGCTAGTATATCAAACTATGATCTTAGATGAATACAAACTCTAGGGCCATTCTAGAATGAAATCTTCAAACAAAGAAACCACAACGGATCTCTCATTCGAAGAAAACATTCAGGAACGCCACTTTGCATTCTTGAGCCAAAATACATTGTTTAATATCAACATTAACCAACAAATCTTTAATTGTTCAATTAGTGCGACTTGAGACAAGTTTTCTCAGAATCTACAATAGATCACTGAGTATAACTTTTCTCACTATCATACTATAAAGGTCAAACCTTTATCAAGCTCACTTTGCTTTTGCTGTGTAAATAATTTGCACATTTTATGAACGATTCATAACGAAAGCTTAATCAAGTTCAAAACTTGATCGTAGTAAGCTACGAATAATTTTAGATCTATGGTTCAATGCTAACTTCTGAAATCGATATCAAATATCGCTCCCACTATAAGTTATAGGATAATTTTCTTCAATAAGAAAAAAACAGAACCATTAAGTATCAAATACTTTGTAAATGATTATGACATCCTATTAAACTTATACGGAAGATATCGTAGGGTCATTTCATCTAATTAATTATGTAGTTCCATTACAGTTTATCACTCTCACATTTTAACTTCAATAAGTCAAGTCTTTTCTACAATTGTCAACATCCAATGTTACACACCAAGTAATAAAATAATTTTATTACACGGGATTATAAAAAAGATATTCTATCAAATAGAATACAATATTCTATTAAATAGAATAAATGATAAACTTGTACTTGTACCTCCGAGGCGCAAGTACTTTCAATTATATAACCATTATACAAAAGAAAGATTCAAATCTCAAACTTTTCAAGATTCGAATTTTCTACCTATACATATCATATAAGTAACTGTAGAAACTAATGGAACAATAATTAAAAGGATGAATTAGTTTAACTGGAGCATAACCCCAAGAGTATTGAAACTAATTCAGTAACACTCAATATCAAACAATCAAATCATATAAGATTCGATTTCTCCCAGTGACCAATTCCATCACGATGGAGTGGTAGAAGAATAATATTGAGTAAGAATCACATATTAAATAACTATAGAACTATTTGTCATAAAATCATATGTTTGATCATATCAAACATTCTTGAACAATTCAAAGACTCATGATGAATTTTAAAATATAGTTTTCAACACTTCAAATAGAATATCTTTGAACCATTCAAAATATTATATCCGCGTTTCATCAGAAACATATTGAAAGTTCTTGAACCATTCAAGACGTTCAATATATATTCTTTTATAAACACGCAACTAAGTCATGACAATTCATTAACTAGTAAAGAAAACTATCCAAGGTAATTTATAATTCATTAAACTACATACATCCAATGTATTAGTTTGATAAATCTGTGGTCCAATGACGATCATTGGTTAAATGAGATTTAATCACATCCTAAATACAACATTCATTAAATGGACAAGGATATATGGTGTGATCTCGTTTCAGACCATCCTTCACCATAAGGAATAAGCATCAAATGCTTACGTGATAAAATCTCATAAGGCAATGTTCTAAGTTATTTAGTTAACCGAATATATTTCTTAATGTTTATCTCTTCATCAATGACACTACCAGTCATATTAAAATATGTAACAACTGTTTATATAGAACAAGTAACTATCCAATAGTCACAAGTTCTGATATCAAATATCAAAAACAATTATAAACATTATTTTAAATAACTAGATGGGAGATCTGGTATCCAATACCTATAGTTGTCGTATTGTGAGAATCAATATTCTCAACACACAACTATACACATTTCCTTTCTTTAGCTTTATAATTTGCCTTCAATTATTCACAAAAATTTCAAATAATTGATTAGAAAACTGTGTCAAACACGTGACTTCTAAAAGTCACTAACGCCAAGAAACGTCATTATAAGATAAACAAATACCCAATGGAGTTTTCTTAATGCCAGTCAAGAATCTCGAGATATGAACTAATTGTTAGGGATATGCCATATACCCAACTTGTGGATGGGCTATATGTACATGTATTTGTAATATTTTCATTAATTAATAAAATGGAAATCTTTATTATACGTGTCTTACATAACTTATATGAATCATCAACACTATAATAAAGCCATTGGAGTAATAAGACGATGGCTTCCACGCCTTATGAGAATCATTATTCTTAAATGTTCATAGTCATAGTTTTTTGAATAATCTGGGCGTTCACAAAGCGGAGAGACTAGCATGATGATATGATCTGCCCTTAAGTGGGGTAGCCGGTCTCATAGGCTACTAGCGGAGATCTGTCCGCTTGGTGTATCACATGGATGCATGAGTTGCTCGAGTCCATCGAACTGACCGCCGAAAGTTTTCATATGGAGTGTTTATCCCATGTGCCTGTGAGAACTTTCATTTATCGATTATATGACTAGTCCTTAGACTTGAGGTCTTTACAATCTTATGTGTGGATCAAATAACATTGACATTCTCCTTCCCCGGTTCAAAAGATCCGGTTATAAGGGTATGATTGGGTCATTTGTTGAAACACATGAAGTTTGTAAAAATACAACAGAGAATTGCCACTCTCTCGGATAATATTTTCTTATAAGAGTAGTATTCCAGTTCGCGGGTTGATATATGTGATCAGTGCCTGAGACTGTGGCCACAGCGGAAGAATCATGTGAGATTCTTGGGTTAGCACGATTCATGACACTATCAACATCGTACCTTTGACCATATGGGTAGACACTTTCGTACCCTAGGTCAATAGGTGGGGATACAGTGAGGCGATGGACCGTATCATATGTAAATCGCATATAGAATGGGTATATATATCTTTCCTTCTCATTTGGGGGTCTTGGCATGTTGCTAGATTCAACCTTGGTCATTGAAATCGAACGACCATCTGATCGGAGGATAATTTATGTTCGATTAAATTATCAAGATTTATTTCATGTCCAACTTAAGGGGAACCCAAAAGGTCACACACAACAAAGTCGAAATCAATGGTTAACAGTGCACAGTACAACATATATGATTGTTGTAGGAATTGTTCATAAATGGTTCAATGTGTTTAATTATTGAACAAATCATTTATGAGGTTCCATAATGGCTTAGGGATTGGTGAATGACGATAGGGGCACTTTGAGAATTGGAATAAACAGATAAAAAAAAAATTACTATTCATGTGAATAGTAACTCGTGAATAGTAACGTGTGAATAGTAATTTTTTTTTATTTAATTTTGTTATTTGTTTTGAATTCCAATTCGGCCCAAACTCTTATTAGGGTTTTATAATCTCATTAAACCACTAAATTAAGATCCAATCGCTAAGATTAAATTGGCTTTTATCCCACATCGGATTCTCTAATTAATTTTGTTGTCTTTGGAGCACTATATAACCCAAAGAATTCTTCACAAATTTTTGCACCAAACCTTTCAAATCTTGGGTTTATATAAGTGAGCAACTCTAAAGTTTTAAGAGTAAGCCAATGATTTTGAGGATCCTTAAGTTTAATTAACTAGAGGAACCTTGAGTTAAAAGTTATGAGGTATTTGCCTAGGCTAGCACCAAGGGAAAAATACATGTGCACTCAAGGCGTAGTCTTGCCGTTGAGTTTTGGCTTTGGTGTGTGCATCTTTGGAGGCCACACACTTGGGTGGTTCTTTAGATCGTGGAAGAGCTTGCTGAGTTCGAGAAAATCTTGTAGATTGGAGTAAGGATATGAGGAGTCTACGGTTCAAGTAAGTCTTTTTCTTTCTTTATTTTAATTAGAGTTCTTATGATAGTTAGCATGTTTAGGTTTATGTTCTTTGCATGTTTTATGAGTTTTATGCTTAAAATATATAGTAACATGCCTAGGCTTGTAGAATAATCAAAACAAATAGGTCTTGGGCAAAGGGAAAGCGGCATCATAATTTTAATTTTTTATTTTCCACTGCGCACTCGCGGCCGCTTCCCAACACTAATTCACATCAATTCTTACTGCACAAGAAACTATTCTCTTTAGACAATTATATCCTAAAACATATATCTCTTTAGATTACCTATCATGACTTAGCAACTAAGTCACTAACCATCTTGATTTTCAAGAAAATCGGAACAACAGTTCCTGATGGTTTTAACTAATCTAACAATATCCAAGTCAACTTACATTCTAGAATCTATTCTAAAAATACGGAACCAAAAGTAAAGTCAGAAAATATATTCAAATAATATGCATGCAGTAGATTAGAAGTATAATTCTATTAACAATATAGAATAAAGGAAAACAAACAAGCGGCAATTTCCATAACATTACACAATGCTTTAGTTATGGATTTTTAACCCAGCAGTGTCTCCCACTACTTTACGTAATACCGTAATCCCCTACGGAAAATGAGAATTCAATAATTAAATCGAATTCCATAGTGAGAGATGGACCCCATGAATATATTTTGACTCACAGCTTTGGCACGATCTCGCCTACATATATTCATTAGGTAGACAACTCATTGTCAATCACACTCACGGTGACTTCAGATTTTGGTCCTGACAGTTTCTCGTTATGACAGCTTTGGCACGTTCACAAGGAGGCGTATCAAGGCTTCACTTGCCAACAAACTCAAGTGACCGATGTAGTCCTGACAGCTTTGGCAAGTTCAGGATTTCCACTTTCACTTGAATTTGTCTAGTATCAAATATACATCCGGCATGGATAAAATTCTATCAACTACTCCCTCACTGCTTTGGCACTTTCTCGGATGCAGCCATAGAAAGATACCCATAAACCGTATTGACAAGACGGACCAAGAAATATGTATCCAATACATGTCACTCTACTTCCTTATTTAAGCGAGGATATTCCTCAAAAATCTTTGCTCCACATCAAATGAAGAATATAATCTAGATCAACTTCTAAACAGTTCAATTCTACCTTAGAAAACATAACTTAACGTAACGATTAAATTTTCGTTACGTTTCCCGTTAGCGTAGAACCGAAAAGTCAATAAATATCCAAATTATATGCATGTGCAAACATCAAAATTGGATTATTTATCATATATCAAGCATGACAAATATAATAGATGAAGGATCAGACCTGCTCTGATACCAATTTTGTTGGGGCTTTGGCGCAGTTGCACTCGTAATTTTAAAACTTTTTAAATTACCGAATAAATTATTCAATATCCTATATGAATAATTCATTCATATTTCACTTAAACATATTTATTCGATATCAAATAACGACATAAATAATTAAGAAACATCGCGAAACTTTTAAGAAAATATTTTTCCGTAAAATGACATAAAACGCGTTTTTGACCGAACCGACCACCCAATACACATGAGGGCTGCCCAGGTCAGCCCCATAAATATTAGGGCAGTTCATGGGCTGCCCGAACAGTGACCAATTCATTATTTTTCTGCCCTTCTCTCCTTAAGGACGAATGTGACTAGCTCAACCACTGAAATTTTGCTTCTGTTTTCAACAAAAGTTTAGCCCCGGAACAGCAGTGAAAGTTTGTACTATTTTGGACTGGAAATGTGCCCAGCTCACTGCCCAAATTTGCCATTATTTTTCAGTAAAAATCAGCCCTTATATAATCCTAAGACACCCCTGAATGAACCTAAGAAAAACTGGATCAAAAAAAATTGAACCGAGCCTCGTTACAAAACTTTTATGACCAACATTGAGCAAAAAATTGCTCACTGCCGTATAGTATATGCATGCATAATGAGATGATGATTTTTTGTTCGACACCAAAAGATCTTCCGAGCTATATCTCGTCACCAACAGAAAATATGATGGGCTATACTCACCAAACAAATCCCTAAATATTTTAGAGATTAAAAGTCACAAACAACTTTTTGCTTTTGCTTCTCTCTTTTTCTTTTCTTTCAACTCTTGAGAGAAAAGATGAACTAGGGTGGCTAGGGTTTGGAATGAGAAAGTAGCGCAAAAGGAAAATCACATTTTCTTTTTATACCTAGGGTTATTAATTTCCAAAATTAACAAAATCCTTCCCCTCCCCTACTAGCAAGTTTCGGCCATAGTAGGTTTTTAAAAAAAAAAAATTGTAACAACAATATTTAATTACCATAAACAAATGATGTTACAAAAGTGAATATGTTATTACATTTCAAAAAGGTGTAACCTCCAAAATAAAATCAAGGATTTCCAAAATCCAAATTTGGAAATTCCAATTAAACATTTTATTAAATTATATCATATATAATTTAATAACATGTGTTTAATTATCATATAATCATAAAAATATATATTAAGCTTTAATATATAGTTTAAAGTGTGACAAAAAATATTATTAATCATAGTAATAATATTTACATATGTGAGTATATAATTGGACTATCCAATTATATTTAATCTGTTATAGTATATCGAGCTAGCACAGGGACCAAATGGACCTACGGTTCCGAGCTCCAATAATCCCAAAATATTAATTAAACTCTTAATTAAATATTCCAAATTATTAACTTCGGGTTATTCCAATAAAAATCTGAAACTGCACTCTTGTTACCGTAGATAGATAAATTAAGCCAAACCACATCGGTGTTCATCGATATAGTCATTACATATGGATTGACCCTTCAAGAGTATCTCATAATTAGAGCTGGGTCAAAAGGTCTGTTATACCCCTCTAATTATTTTTACCTTAAGTTCTATTGATTCTCTAATTAACGATTTATTTATAACCATTATGAATGTTAATCTTCTTATTCGTAATAGAAAGACTTGAGCGCTCTAACTGTTCAAGTAGCGAATCAACCCTTAAGAAAGATACTCTTCTGCTTCTCACAAGAAGAAGTGAACTCCATATCTATGTAAAACATCCCCAGCTACCACTACAAGAAAACTGTGAAGTAGAGACGGAAAAATCCATCGCTAATCCGTCGCAACATGATAGGTAGCGACGGAATAGAGACGTAATTTTTCCGTCTCTATTTTCTTGGTCGCAAAAGATATAGCTACGGAAATGTTAATTTCGTCGCTACATTTAGCGACGGAATTTTATTCCGTCTCTAATTAGGGACGGAAAATTCCGTCTCTAATTAGCGACGGAATAAAATTCCGTCTCTATTTAGCGACGGAATTTTCCGTCTCTAATTAGCGACATAAAATTCCGTTTCGAGACGGAATTTCCGTCTCTAATTAGGTCACTAATTACGAAATCCTTTTCTATTTTTCGTTTCTAATTTCCTGTAAAATTTCTTTTTTTTATAAAATTGTTATTGTTTAATTTCTTTAGCTCCTCCAATTCTGTCCGCATTTCAGGCTTAAAACACAATTTAGAGACGAACTGTGCTTTGAGATTAAAAATCAATCAATATATTGATCAGTTAAAGAAGAACTGGGAAATATAAAAATGTAAGAAAGTAATCAAACAACAACAACAGCCTAGTAGATTACAAATACAAAAGGAAAAGAAATCTATACTGAAACAACTATTCATCTGCATGCATATTATTACGGACATGGATATATTCTGCGCCAGCATAACGTCTTCAAAAGCTTCAAACTTGAATCTACTGATGTTAGATTAAGGAATCTGAAGAGAAATTTCACAAGGATGGATCATCAGGTGACAATTCTCAGCTGAAATGCAGTGTTATTGTAATCTCAACTTTGACTTTTCTTCCCTGTTGAGGTACATAAGGTTCAAAAATTACTTATCAGATCAGACCACAACCTGAATTGTAATCTAAACTTTCAGGCAATATAAACTTCATAGAAACACTATCACAAGGGTTTCGCAGTGGTTGCAGATCTAATAAACAAAACACAATGTAACAAATTGCAGAAGAAAAAAAAACAATAGCAAGATAGTTGATCCACCAATAATATTTTTTTGGGACTCTGCATTAGAGAGAGACAGAGTTTCATTACTCAAAGCTTCCATCTACAGAAACCAAGAAACTTTCTAATATTAATAATTTGATAAAAAGTTGTGCTTTCATTATTTAAGAGCAAACAAATGCAGTATTAGAATTTAATAAGCAAATAGAGAACGAACTTATGCCCATGTAATGTTAAAGACAAATTTAAGAAGCCAGCTAACCGGATTTAAAAAAAAAACGTATGCTTCACCCTTACCAATTCAGTGTCAAAACTAAGCAAAACTACTCAGGAAATAAGAACGAATAAATGAAACCGTGCAAGTCAAACATAAGGATGAATTCAACCACAGAAATCAGAACATCAGAGTTTCCACAACCTAATACTATTTACATGAATATAACCAATCAAGGCAACACATTTCCTAAACCCTAACTACCAAAATGCATAATAACTCAATTTTGTAAGAGCACAAGTGTTTTCACTCCATGATTAAAACACAATTTCAGGCTTCTATTCAGATTCTTAGAACAGATTATGACAAGGAATATTTCAATTCTCTTCTTGGTGAGTATTTGCATGAAAAATGATTTATTCATCAAAGCTCTTGTCAACTTTAACATTTAACAACCACATTATTTCAGCATAAAGGAGAAAACAACAGAGCTTGACAGTTGAACAATAACCAAGGTATGGCCGCCAGAGAGAGCAACAATATCCTTGTCACTGAGTCCCATTTGACTACCAAAGACAACCCTCAAGTGATCAGAACCTGCAGGAGTTAAATGTTAAGAAACCACCCAAGATAAATCATGGATAATTGACACAGCTCATCCTATTTCCAACAAAACAATATAAGATTGTCAAGAATACTAACCCTTGGTGGCATCAGGAAGACGACCTTCTGGAGGTGGCTTAGGCTTGTCCTGAGATTAAAAACATGGCCATTGTCAGTAGCATATAAATATAATCAAAACAAAACAAGATGTATGCTACCGTACAAACACAACTTGGAATAAAATTCAGCACTTGACCAAAAGGGGCCGACCAAGTCACAACCAAGAAATCTTAGTCATGAATAACTACAATATCACCACCTACGACGCTGACCCTAAGCCTAAGACCGAACCAAGTAACGAACAGCGCATCACTCATTACTACGACGCTGAACCTAAGCCTGAACTCACCAAAAATGGTCGACCATCGATGACGACCCTGCTGCTTGTAGTGGGAGTCGCACCGCCACAAACAGAGCAATGATTCACCGGCTTAAAGAAAATGAAAACCCAGAAAGTGAAAAATATATAAATATATTTCAGAAGACAAAACTTTATTGAAGGAGAAAAGAGAGAAAGATAGAGAGTTACGAATCTGGCACGGTAAGTGGTGCCATCAGCCTCGACGACCTAGCCAGCTTCTTTGGCAAGCTCACGAAGGACTTCATTAATGTCAGCTCGACCGAGACCGAGACCGAGAGTTAATTAGGGACATTTAGATTTAGGAAAAACGAATTGAAAGTGAGTGAGAGTTAGAAGAGAATTAGGGATTTGAGAGAGAGTATTTGGAGATAGTGGGGGAAAAAG
The DNA here is from genome assembly GCA_019454045.1 of Zanthoxylum bungeanum. Lineage (NCBI taxonomy): Eukaryota > Viridiplantae > Streptophyta > Magnoliopsida > Sapindales > Rutaceae > Zanthoxylum > Zanthoxylum bungeanum. The sequence continues at coordinate 27,542 of SKCR01027642.1, forward strand.
AAGGGAATTTTTTTTTATTTAAGTACATTTAGCGACGGAATTATGAATCCGTCGCTATTTAGAGACAGATTAGTAATTCCGTCGCTATTTTTTTATAATAGAGACGGATTTCAAATCCGTCTCTAAGTATAGAGACGGATTTGATCCGTCTCTAAAAATAGAGAAAGAATTACTAATCCGTCTCTAAATAGAGACGAATTAATAATTCGTTCCTAATTTAGAGACGAAATAAAATTCCGTCTCTAATTCCGTCACTGTATAGAGACGGAATATTATTCCGTCTCTAATTCCGTCGCAAATCCGTAGCTATTCCGTTGTTTTTTCCCGCGATTTTATTGCCGCCATTATTTGTTACGGAATTTTGTCCCGTCGTTAAATTTCGTAGCTTAAGTCCTAATCCATTTCAATTCCGTCACTATTTTGTTTCTAATGTTTGAAACGGATTATTCCGTCTCTAATTTCCGTCGCTAATTTCCGTCGCTATTTTACAATTTTCTTGTATTGTACACACCAAACCATGTCCCCAAAGTACGTAGCTATTGTTCGGAATTGTTACACTAACCTCACATTTGTAAATCAAATGACATAGTCTGCCATGTAAGAGTTCGTAGTACACTCGTAATAAAATACACTCATTTCTCTTGTAGATGTATGTTTGAGTCACTTTTCGCCGAACCACATAAAGTCTGTGATTTATTTATCTGCTTGTTAAATTTGCTTTGGTTCCTAACTAAGCAAAAAAATTTATTGTTGAGAAAGGTTTATTCCATGGGTTTATTTCTCATATTACCTTTGAAAGGAAAAATAGTCGTCAACGATTTTTAAAATATAAACTAAATCAGTAATATAAATGTGTGTGTATATATATATAGTATATGTATGTATATGTATATGTATAAAGAAAACTGAATTACGAATTCCAACCAAATTTCGGGTTTAATCAGTTGAGGTTTCTCTGAACTTATCATATGATTGGTTTGATCAAGTTTTCTCAACCCCAAGTGACACCCTTACCAGCAAACAACGACTGCTGCTGCCCACTCTATGTACCCTCCTTGAAGTAATTTTTAGCATTTTCATGTGTAAGATTTTCTCTATTTTTGAGTGCTTTGTGAGCATTTTTTCGTTGTTCATCTCATTTGGGTATTATTAATGGTGCGTTTACATACTCTTAATCGAAATGAGATGAAATCGGAATGAGATGGAATTAGAATGAGTTGGAATCAGAATGGTAAATCGGAATCAAAATAAGTTATTTACTTAGTTGTAGGAATTGGAATCGAAATAAAGTAGTATTATTATTGATGTGTTTACTTTATCTAGTAATCAGAATGAATTGTTAACAAGTTACAAAAATACCCGGAGTTATATTTATATTTATATATATTATTATTACTTATTATTATTAATTATTATTAATTTTTAATGTAGGAATTTACTAAATATTAAATTATTCTTTTATGAAAAATATTAAAGATTATTTTATTATTAATATTGATTAATTTTATTATTAATTATAATTAGTATTAAGTAATTATTACTTTATTAATTAATTATACTTTATTAATTAATTATTAATGTATTAAATTACTAATATTAATTTATTCATTTATTAAACTATTATTTTGTTAAAATATTAAATATTATTTTTTTATTAATTATTAATTATTAATACATTTTATTATATATAATTATTATTAATTAATTACTTTACGGGTAATATTATAATTTTTCAATCATATTCATAGGAGCGGTGAGAATGAGACTCTCATTCCTCATTCTCAAATGTGTGGGTCTCACTCTTATTCCTCTTCTCTTTTATTCAATTTTAGAAAGTAAACAATATTAATGAAAATGATTCTTATTCATTCGTTCACATTATCCTCAAGTAAACACACGATAAGATCATAATCTTTGAGAGGTTGACTAATAGTTTTAAAAACTATTAGGTTAAAATATAATTAAGTAAAAGATTTAATAAAAGTGGTTTGTAAACGTAATGCTATTATTTAGAGAAATAGTTTTTTATAGGAAAATAAAGTGGGAGTATATTGGAACTTGATAAGATTCAAAATCAAAAAGTATATTAGATCACCTTCACCGTATAAGAGGTTAGTTGGAACAAAATAAGGTTTAAAATAGCCTGAAACTAATAAATCTGAAATAGACTTCCAACCAAGTATGGAACTTATAAAGTAAATAGGTCTTTAAGAGAAAGAAAGATGGAGATTTATGTCTAATAAATAAGGCTAGGTTAGTCATGAAATGTTAAAGACAAATTCAAAAAATTGATTATGATAAAATATATTTACAAATTGCCATGTTGAAATCCATTAGAATTATGCTTGCGAAAGTTGTATACTACAATTACGAGATTGGCATATGGCTATTAAAACTATTTTCTTTAATGGAAACTTTCTTGAGCACGTGTATATGATATAGCCTGAGGATTTCATTACTAAGGAAAATGTCAATGAAGTCTGTAAACTACAATCATCCATTTATGAATTAAAACAACCATCTCAAAGTTTGAAATTTTCAAAAATAAAGATAAATTTTATGTATACAAGAAGGTTAACGTGAGTGCAATTATAATCTCAATACTATATGTGGATGAAATAATAAATATTAATAAGAGGAAACAATATACTAATGCTTTAACTAGTTAAATTCTAGTTATATCAAAACCTCTCCATAAATATTTGGGGAAGTAACATATATTATGAGAATCAAGATATATATAGATAGATAAAGAAGATTTCTTGTGTGATTTCCCGGTCAACTAGTTAGAAATTGTCCATTTTGACGACCTAGGGTGCCCATATTGAGGGTTTTAAGGGGGAATATCGGTAACGCAGCGGAATAGCGGAAAATCAAAATTTTCCGATTTCAAAACTTTTTCTCGGATCAATTAAATAAACTTATTTATTTAATTATCCAATTATCAAATTCTGAAAAATTACACAAGAGATCAAATTTCTTGGTAATTACCGAATTGCCTCAAAACTTTGTAAATTGAATATTTTAGCCCAAAAATTATCAAATATAATTTTGGATGATTCTAAATCATTTCTAAAATATTTTTCAACACATCTACTGCATCAAAATCAGATTTAACACAAATTCCCAATTTTTTTCAAATTGCCTTGACAACCTCCAAATTTTCAAGTAATTGCATTTTGGTCCCTTTTGTTCAAAACATGCCAATATCAAATCCAATCAACCCAAAAATTTACATGCATCATATTCATACCATAATACATCACATATATGAAAAACCCCAAATTTGGAGAGGGTTATGAACCCTAATTTTTCAATTTCACCAAATTGTCCAATTTTACCAAATCTTTAAAATCCAACACTTTAATCCAATCAATACTTCACCAATCTAGCCTCACCACTTTGAAACAACTCTAGAACAATTCTAGGTCACCAAGGAGTGGCTTACCAACTCTAGAATGACAACTTGATTTTCCAAAAATCAAAAGTAAAGCTTCGAAACCATTTCAAGCTTACTTACATGCACACATCTTTCATTCAAGTTCACAATAACTAAAACACAAACTATAAGTAGAGAGACAACATCAAAGTAACACAAGATGAAGCTAAGCATGTTAGAAACATTTTTCATGTTGGAAGATTTGAAAGAAAACTTACAAAACCTTAAGATTTCCAAGCTTTTCCTTCTTTTCTTCACACTTTTCTCTCCACCACTTTTGTGTTTCTTTTGTATCTAATGAACTTGTTTAAACCCTAAAATTGAAACAAAACAATATATACTCCCCAAAATTTTACCTTGGCCGAAAATGGTGAGAGAAATAAATAAATATCTAGATATTTTGCTTTTGTTTCAATTAAAGCTTTAACAACTTGTATAACTTTATCATTAAACCATTTAATGAATTTATTAAAGTCAACAAAGGCAACCAAAAGCATTTCCATAATTATCACAACTTAAGATATTTATATTTCAATTAATTTAATCATTTAACAATTAAATAATTATTTAATTATTTAAATACAAATATATTAAATATATGTATTCTATTTACATTAAATATCAAATACATATATATTTATGATATTAGTCAAATATCTCAATTTGACAATTAATTAATATGTATTTCATAAAATCTAACATTAAATGCAAATACACAAAAATTAGGAAATGACTATTAGGTCCCTACACATGTATTTTTCGTTTAACGTTTAAACGACTTACAAATAATCAGTATTATTTATAAAAGTTGTCCTAGTGCTCTACGAGTATATTTCATTAGTGAGACTCTCTAGATTCAGGCATATCAGTCACGAAATCAAATTTCGTGTCCATAATTTACCCACCCGTAAATTATGAGGACCACAGATAAACTAGCTGAATCAGACAGGTCGAGGTCATTGCATACGTATAATCCCTCCGTCACAGGTATCCGGATAATCCCATAGATATAGATGTAAACGTCAAATCTCTATAGGTATTATCCCGTCGACGTATCTATTAGCAATCTCTAAATAACATTCGGAAATTACTTCCGAAGTATACTGTGGCCACAGATTTAACAGACTACTAATCATATATGGACTACCTATGCTCTGTACACAGAATTGACGGATCCTATCTTGATACACACAGGATATCCTGAGGATCGGTCCACACCCAACGAACAGGCGAAGGTCTGATCTAAATAGATCGGCGACGTGACTGCCATCTAAGTGTAGAGGATGTCTCATACATCCACAGTGGTATCTCAAGTCGAATGACCACTATGCTACTCAACCCGAGAAGATTCTTATTGACGTTGGTGTACCATCTATTAAGAATCTTCGGTGAATCGTTCAGTGTTTATCTATTATAAACACATACACGTCTATACGAGTCTCCTTAGACTCATGGTTCATTGGGATAAACCATCGGACCAAGTCTCGATATACGACATGTACTGGTCTCAACGGATTTGACTAACCGACCCGTGTTAGTGAATCTTGACCACGAACTATATTTGATAATATACATTTAACAGTGACACTTTCCAATGTCAATTACAAACTACCTTTGTAACTGTGTACTGCATTATATATTATCGGGCCTTTGTCTAATACATACATATCACTAAACAACATTTAGTTTCAATCTAATCGTAATCAGATCGAATACGTATATAAAAACAAGAGGTGCAACCATAATTAAGTAATATTATAGAAAATGGGATGTTCGTATTCATGAATTAGACATAAATACGGTCCGGATTGGTGCTCTGAGCAGCAACCCCAACAATTTCTCCCACTTGCTCTTGTGCCAATCCACGGTATCATATACACATCTCAATGTGTATCGTATACACATAGCCCTCAAAAGCTCACCTAGAACCTAAGAGGTAGGCAACAAGAAGTAGGTCCGCTAAAACATAAGGAGTTTGTCAAACAAACCCAATTGTTTCACATAGCCAGTATCTTTCATATTTTGTAGAATCTAAATTATACATTAATATGAATCAGACACTACATCAGTATTGTGCTACAGCTACTGAGTTGTCCAAGTATTCAGAGATCAAATCCAAAATACTATGCGGACAACCGCAAGCACAACACCAATATAAAACTTCTAATTTATAAGGTCATTATGCAACTTCATAAGTCAATACTTCATAAGTTGCATCTAATTCCACTGTAACAGTAGAATCATTCGTGACACTCTCACTGCATCTTTTGTGACTCTTTATGGCGTACACTGTCTAACGTTCTAATTAGTCTCAAAACTAATATGACCATAATGGTTGCAGACTGTATTCTCCATGAATTGGAAACTCGTTCTTAATATCTCAAAGATCACAAAGAACGTGTTTCAAGATCTATCCTATGGTCTATAGGATATCAAAATAACTCGTAACAATTACGATTAAATCGATATCTACAATCGCACATTATAAAGTATTTATTATGTCATCATTAAATGATAAATAAGATTGATTAGACATTCTAATCAATATCTCTTTCGAAAAATGAATCATCTTTTATGAAAGATGAATACTTTATATAAGACACACAATAACTGTCCAACAGTTATACTAACTGTCATACATATAGCCTAGTTATGTCCTTTATTAGATCATATCTAATGTACAAATAATAGGCGTATCCCACAAGTCTGTTAGTTTTATATCTTATATAAAACTTTATATCAAATATAACAGAGACTACTCCCACTACTTTCACGGAGTAAAGAAGACTTAGGTAAATCTTTTACCTGACAAACATCTCATTATTACTATAATAATGATAATGTTGTTAGGATATATAACACTAGAAAGTAATTTGTACGCTCCCATTAACCCTTCAATCACATTTGTATCCTCTATACTTTGACAAGATCAGACAATCTGACTGATGTCAAAAATAGAGAACACAGATTTCCGGAAGACTTCCGAGTCTACAATAGGCTCTATAAGCTAGCACACTAAACTGCGATCTCAACTGAACACAAACTCTAGGGCCATTCCAGAATGAACTCTTCAAACAAAGAAATCACAACTGATCTCTTATCTGAATAAGTTATTCAAAATGCCACTTTGCATTCTTTAGTTAAAATGTACAGTTTAATATCAACATTAACCAATATATCTCTAATTGTTCAATTAGTGTGACTAGAGATAAGTTTTCTCAGAATCTACAATAGATTGCTGAGTATAACTTTTCTCGCTGTCATACTATAAAGGTCAAACCTTTAATAAGCTCACATTGTTTTCACTGCGCAAACAATTAGCACATATCATGAACTAATTCATAATGAAAGCGTAATCAAGTTCAAAACTTGATCGTAGTATGCTATGAACAATCTTAGATCTATGGTTCAATGGTGAACTTCCAGAATCGATATCAAATATCGCTTCCATTATAAGTTATAGGATAATTTTTCTTTGGTAAGAAAACAACAGAACCATTAAGTATCAAATACTCTTAAATGATTCTGATATCCTATTAGACTTATGTAGAAGATGTATAAGGGTTGTTTCATCTTATTAATTTCATGGTTCCATTTATAATTTATCATTCTCACATTTGACTTCAATAAGTCAAGTCTTTTCTATAATAATTAACATCTGATGTTACACACCAAGTAATAAAACAATTTTATTACTTAGGATCGTAGGAAAGATATTCTATTAAATAGAATACAATATTCTATTAAACAGAATAAATGATAAACTTTTACTTATACCTCCAAGGTGTAAGTAATTTCCATTATATAACTATTATATAAAAGAAAGATTCAAATCTCAAACTTTTCAAGATTTGGATTTTCTACCTATACATATCATATATGTAACTGTAGAAATTAATGAAACCTAAATTAAAAAGATGAACTAGTGTTACTGGAGCATATCCCCAAAATTATTGAAACTAATTCGGTAACATTCAATATCAAACGAATCAAATCATACAATATTCGACTGCTCCCACTACTCAATTCCATCAAGATGGAATCGTGGAAGAATAACATTGAATATGAATCATATTCACTGAATAACCTTAGAACTAATTGCTTTAAATTCATATGTTTGATCGTATCAAAGATCTTTGAACAGTTCAAAGACATGTAATGAATTTTAATGATAGAGTTCCCATAAAACTTCAGATTGAATATATTTGAACAAGTCAAAAATATTCAACCTACGTTTCATCAGAACAGATTGAAAGTTCTTGATAATTTCAAGACGTTCAATATGTTTTCTTTCATAAACACGTAACTAAGTTATGACAATTCATAAACTAAGTTACGAAGTAAAGAAAACTACCTTAAGCAATTACAATTCATTAAAACTACATACATCTAATGTATCAGTTTAATAAATCTGGTGGTCCAATGACAAATCATTAGTTAAACGAGATTTTAATCACCTTCCCGAATACAATATTCATTAAATGGATAAGGATATATGGTGTGATCTCGTATCAAATCGTCCTTTACCATACGGAATAAGCATCCAATGCTCAAGTGATAAAATCTCATAAAGCACCGTTCTAAATTATTTACTTTACCGAATAATTTTTCTTAATGTTATATTTAAAATATATAACAACTGTTTATAAAGAACAAGTAACTATCCAATAGTCACAAGTTCCGATATCAAATATCAAAACAATCGTTAACTAATATTTTAAATAACTAGACGGGAGATCTGGTATCCAATATCTATAGTTGTAGTATTGTGAAAATCAATATTTTCTATACACAACTATATGTATCTCCTTTCTTTACCTTTACTATTTGCATTCAACTATTCACAATAATTGCAAATAATTGATTAGCAAATTGTGTCAGACACATTGCCTCTAAAGGGCATTAAAGCTAAGAAACGTCATTACTAGATAAACAAATACCTAATGGGATTTTCTTAATGCCAGTTAAGAATCTCGAGAAATGAACTAATTCAATTCAATTCTTACTGCATAAGAAACTATTCTCTCTAAAGTATTATATCCTAAAAGGGATATCTATCTAGATTATCTATCATGACTAAGTCATTAACCATCTTGATTTTTGAAAAAAATCGGAACAATAGTTCCCAATGGTTTAGACCAATCTAATAATATCCTAGTCTAGTAGTATCTAGAACTTATTATAGAATAACTGCAACCAAGAGTCATGTCAGATAACATATCAAAATATGTGTGCAGTGAATTAAGAGTTTAATTCTATCTAATATAGATTAAGGAAAACAAACAAGCGGCTATTTCCATAATAATACACACTGCCTAAGTTAAGGAATTTTTAAACTTAGCAGTGCCTCCCATTATTTTACGTAATACCGTAATCTCTAACGAAAAAATGAGAATTCAATAATTAAATCGAATTCCATAATGGGAAGAGGACCCCATGAATATATTTCGACTCACAACAGAGGCACGGCCTCGCCTACGTATATTCACAGGTAGACAACTCATTGTCAATCACACTAGTTGTGACTCATAAGTTCTGGTCTTGGTCGTTTATCGTTGTCGCTGCTAACACAGGCCCACAAGGAGACGTACCAAGGTTAAACTCGTCAATAATAAACTCAAGTTACATGCGTAACCCTGACAGCTAGGGCACGTTCAGGATTCCGCTTTCGCTTGAATTTATCTAGTATCTTATATACATCCGGCATAAATAAATCTCTATCGGCTACACCCTCACAGCAGAGGCACAATCTCAGATGTAGTCACAGAAAAATATTTATAAACCGTATTGACAAGACGGACCAAGAAACAAGTATTCCAAATACCAGTTTCTTTAAAACCTTATTAAGCGGAGATATTTCATAAAGTGTCATACACTTCAAATTTAATCAAATTAAAGGAAAGCATGCATGTATCAAGTAAAGAAAAGAACAAACATTAGATTTTTAAAGGGCTAATCTTATCGGGGTGTCCAGAATCAGACTCGCTCTGATACCATTATGTTGGGGTTTTAAGGGGGAATATCGGTAGCGCTCGATTTCAAAACTTTTTCTCGGATCAGTTAAATAAACTTATTTATTTAATTATCCAATTATCAAATTCTGAAAAATTACACAAGAGATCAAATTTCTTGGTAATTACCGAATTGCCCCAAAACTTTGTAAATTGATTATTGAGCACCCCAAAAAACAGGAGGAGGTCTGATCTAAATAGATCGGTGACGTGACCGCCATCTAAGTGTGGAGGATGTCTCATACATCCACAGTGGTATCTCAAGTCGAAGGACCACTATGCTACTCAACCCTAGAAGATTCTTATTGACGTTGGTGTATCATCCATTAAGAATCTTCGGTGAGTCGTTCAGTGTTTATCTATTATAAACACCTACACGTCTATACGAGTCTCCCTAGACTCATGGTTCATTGGGATAAACCATCGGACCAAGTCTCGATATACGACATGTACTGGTCTCAACAGATTTGACTAACCGACCCGTGTAAGTGAATCTTGACCACGAACTATATTTGAAAATGGCGTTCCAAAATGGAGCACACACAGCAAAGGCCGAAAATGGCGTTCCAAAATGGAGCACACACAGCAAATGCCGAAAATGGCGTTCCAAAATGGAGCACACACAACAGATGCCGAAAATGGCGATCCAAAAATGGAGCACGGTTCGGTAATGAACCAGGGGTCGCAGCACCTCACCACCAAATCAACTCAACTCAACGCATGGCAAGTCAAGTGGCAGCTGGCGAGCCAGGTAAGTGAAAATGCATTGCATAACTTTGATAGGATTGTCACGGTTACACATTACACAAGTCCCATCAAAGTGGGGGCGACTGTAGGCACTGCATTTTTGCATATAAGTCCCTATGATGAGTCTCATTTGGAGGCACTACCTTTTAAGTCACGGAAGTCACGGGAGACGGACGTCGAAAGGGGAAATTCAGAATAAGTACGTCATCAGATTCATTTCGTAAGTTCACTGTCTTCGTTCGTGCAGTGTTCGTGTCCACGTTTGAAGGAATGCGGGCGTTCGTGTAGCGTTCGAATAAGCATTCGAATGACGTCGGTATTTCTGGTTTTGCTGCTAACCTCACGCCCAAGCCCAATTAGCCCACTAAAGCCCATAAAACACATCCCAATTAATAAAATACATATTTAACACATGGGGAATTAAATAAAATATTAATTAAATCATATACCAAATTAAATAAAACATTAAAATCAATCAACCAATTATATTCCCAATTAAGAATATTGTATTCCTAACTTAACAAATATCATGCCTAATCAAAACAAATTAAATATATTGGCTTCCTAATTTGAACTATTTTGTCCCCCCTCAATCTTTGGTTTTCCTTGTTTGACACCAAATCATATCCTCCATTAATGCCAAATCCCTTTCCTTGTCAAGCAAGATTTAACCCTCGCCCTTTGCCTATAAAAGGAACCCAATTCCAACTCTTGAGACCCCCTAGCTAATTCATAGAAGAAAAACCTCTCTCCAACTCCCACATTCACGCATACCAAACAAAAAAAGAAAAGAATTTCCTCCCATCCTCCATCCTTGCTTCACCGAAAACCACACCCCCTAAACACCATACAACCACTGAAAAATCACAGTCCTAAACACCATCCACACACGCCAACAAACCATCTACAACAGCAACTAAAAAGCCACACTTTTAATCCCCAAAATAGTAACCGAAAATCTGCATTTTAAGCCTTTAGAAACACCCAAAAATAGTAGCCTAAAACACCAAAAACAGTGACCAAAATACAGCAGAAATACAGTAGCAAAACAGTAGCGAATCGGAGTCGAAGCAGTAGCGAATCGGAATCAAAACAGTAGCTTGAGCAGTGGAACAGCGAGGAAAGGTGTGAACCTGTGAACTAGAGGAGTTGCGGAGCATCCCCCTTTTTTTCGAAGACCGTGCACCGTAATTTCGAGAGTCGACATAAAAGGTTAGACCTGAGGGTACTTTTCCTATTATTTCCATCTATCGTTTTAATTGTTTTATTCATCTTTGTAGCATGAGAGTCATTTATTAGTGCATGATTGTGGCCCTTGAATGAATGAAAGATGTGTTGCCTCTCATGGTATATAGGATGGAAACCCGGACATAAATTTCATAGCCGATTCCGAATGGACGGTAGTATGATCAGTACTCGGGATACAACTCCACGTACCACTTGAGTATACGGCACATACTTTATTTTATCTTGATTTATTTATTATCGTCATTTATTTTCTGCATCTTATTTGTTTGAGTAATGATGAGGTCAAGCACATGGGCTTAGTAAGTGCTATTAAATGTCCTATATTTCAAAGGGGTTAAAATCTTTTACCACGATGTTTCGCCACGCCAGACGATGTATATTGTTTGAATGTGAGATGTGTTCAATCGTGTATACGAAGTCCGATATCGTTGTTTCTATTTTTATATGCATTATGATGAGATAAAGCGCATGGACTTAGTAAGTGCGATTAAAGGTCCTCTATTTTGAGAGGTTAAAATCCTTTACCACGATGCTTTGCCGCACCGGATAATGTATATTCGATTGGATGTGAGATATGTTCAATCGGATACACGAAGTCCGATATCGTTGTCTCTACTTCTTTATATATGTATTGTGTTGTTTGCGTATGGGCTTAGTAAGTGCGATTAAAGGTCCTCTATTTTGAGAGGTTAAAATCCTTTACCACGATGCTTTACCGCACCGGATAGTGTATATTCGATTGGATGCGAGATGAGTTCAATCGGATATGTGAGGTCCTACATTATGGATTTGTTTGTCTATATATGTGTTGCATGCATCAGGTCTGGTTCCGTTCGAACGTGTTCTCGAACGCCACACGAACACGAACCTTCTGTTTACCTTTTGAACGCGTTCTCGAACGCTACGCGAACACACACGCATTTTCTCAGTTTCATCATGCATTAGGTCTGGTTCCGTTCGAACGCGTTTTCGAATGCTATACGAACACGAACCTTCTGTTTACCGTTCGACCGCATTTACAAATGCTACACGAACGCGCACCCACTGAACTGAGTCCTTTTCATCAGATTTTGTGCATAATTGTCCCTAATAGTTATCCCTTCGTATGATGAACCTGATTGCTTCTCTGTATTACGCAAGATTGTGCATTTATCGTTCATCTGTATTCCCTACATGTATGAGTACAATGTGTTTATTAACTTGTATGCTTGTCGTATGTTAATTTATCTTCATGCATGTGAATTGAGACATAGATTATATGCAATTAGGCTGTATGCAAATTGAGACATGGATTATATGCAAATAGGATGTATGTAAATTCGGATATAGGTTGTATGTAAATATGAAGATGTGTTACATGTAAATTTAGATGAACTTTTTGATGTATGCATGCGAACTTAGGAGTAAATCATCCTTGGAAATATGTTGCTTAGGCTTGGTTAGATTATTGCACAAATCATTTTATTACAAGTGGCATGAGTAACGGACCATTCCGAACCCAACGGTTTGAGGTCTTCCCTTGCGAGGGGTGAGTGCGGCCTTAAATCTTTGTCCCGGTTCACACTGCGTGGCGACTCCATCATTTCTCCGATTTAGTCCCCCGCGGGCTACTCCGTACTCTCAACCGGGCCATGAGCCCGGAACAGCATGCGTCGCCCAGTTCCTGTGTTCCCACAGTCTGGCGACTCCACTGGGGATAGAGAATCGGCCCCGAAATAATGTCTTGTAATATTATGATTTGTGCTTTAAATTAATCGTGTCTACTGTGGGTTAAAAGGGGTTTAATCAAAGGCACTTTTAAAGCTGGGTAATGATTTGGTGTCTTCCTTCATTCACTACCTTTCTATAAGGAAAAGCTGTGAAGGCACCTAGATAATCATTTACTTGTAGCCTATTGTGATGGACTAATTTGGAGGACCCGTTGTTTATTCATGTCACCAACGATAAGAGCCTAAGAGGCTAGGGTACTTAAGAGAGCCTCGCTCCACCCTCCCTTTGGGGAATCTACAATGGGAAATCCATCTGATAGTCAGTCACACACCATAACTCGTTGGCACGTACTGTAAGGTATAAAAAAGGTGCACTCACTTGGTCGCTCGAACCCTTGAGTGGGGAGACCTTGTTGTGGGTAATCCTTTTTCAGCGAGAGTCTTTGTCTACACTCCCGCAAACCCACACGTAGACCGGAATTGTATGGCCTATAGCAACTATTTCATTGTGCTTGTGGACCATCCTCATTTGGATGTAGTTGGACTACTTGTTGGGCCATTTATACTAGGACGAGTTCGTATCCTATGACAATTGGGCCAAAAGCTTTTGAAATGTTGATGGGCCACTCTGTAGAAATTATTTATGTATGCTTGTGTTTAGGAACGTTGTCATTTGAATCTAGTCGGACCTTTTGTCATGAGGTATGGGCTTGTTGGGCCATTTAAACTGGGACAATAACGTATCTTGTGATGATTGGGCTAAAAGCTTCTAAAACGCCAATGGGCCATTATGTGTTTGTATTTAGGAACATTATCATTTGGATTCGGTTGGACTTCTTGCCATGAGATGTGAACTTGTTGGGCCATTTAAACTGGGACGAGTTCACTCCTATGACAGTTAGCCCAAAAGCTTCTAAAATGATGATGGGCCGATTTGCGTGAAAATTTTAATGAGTTGATATATTCCTTGTATCACATGCATCTCATTCATCTCATGCATACATATATCATGTTAACACCCTCTATGTCTAAAAATATCATAGAGTCCCGTTGGGTTAGGGAAGAGGGAAGACTCACTAAAAGACCGATAACAGATATGAGTACATCCTATAACGAGATATCTCGCATGGACCAACTGGAGAATGGTTTCGCCAAAATTACCGAACAGTTGCAAGACTTGACTACTGCCATGGCAAATATGGTTGTTGCATCGTGCTGGGGAAATTCTGAGAATGTGAGGCGTGAGGAGCCTCTGAATGGGTTGGGGGATGATATCCCCGCTTTTGATGATGACATGGTAGAATATACAACAGGCAGAGTGATTGGGTCTCAGGCCGAGATACAGAAACTCTGTGACCAGGTAGAGTCCGTTACCCGTAAGATGAAGGGTAAGGACGAAGACTTACTGGATTATGAGGCGTTGACCTTCGAAGAACAGCTGTCAGCTCAGTTCAAGATGCCTGATATGGCTAAGTTCAACGGGAATGGGGACCCGAGGGTCCATCTGTGGCAATATGTCTCAATGATGAGTTCAGTGGGCCTATCACAGCGCCAAGTCCAAAAGATGTTTGGGATGTCACTCGAGGGAGCACATGTAGTATGGTATCCCAACCTTGAGAAAAAGGTTAAAGAAGATTGGAAGGAACTGGCAAATGCATTTCTGAAACAGTATGTTACAGACTTGGAGATTGATTTGTCACTCCGTGATTTGGAGAACACTAAGCAGAAGCCAGAAGAAAGCTTCAAGGAGTATGTAGACCGCTGGAGAAGCCAGCTTCTGAAAATGCAGACTCGGCCTTCGGAGAAGGACCAAATAAAAATGATCATCAAAGTTACCAAGCCTTCCATCTATGGCAAATTGAGGAGGATGACCTCCATAATTGCAGATTTCCGACAGCTGAGGGAGATTGTCATGGACATCAAAGAAAAAGAAGCAGAAAATAGAAAGTTCTATGGCCAGAATAGAAGGACTTTTGGGGGACATTCTGAGACCAAGCCCACTACTACCGAGGTTGCTGCCATCAGGAACCGACATTTCTCTAACCTAGGGAAGCCTTTATCTAAGGTGTTTGAGAAGCTGAAGGCACAAGGACTCCTAAAACCCTTAGAACCTAAACCACTTCCAGATCCTATACCACTCAACCTTGACCTAAGCCTATATTGTCACTTCCATCAGAGGAGAGGCCATGAAACTGACAGCTACACCTGTCTTAGGCATGAAATCCAAAACCTCATTGATGCCCATATAATACCTGATCCTGAGAAAGAACAACCCAACACACATCGGAACCCCCTACCAAATTATCACTATGTTCCCCCACCCACTTACATGATCAACTCTGGCCTGCCCGAAAGCTTTGTCCTCCAAACTCTCAACCACCCAATTTCTTCCATGAGGATAGAGGATGACAATAGTGAAGAACCATAGGCCGAGGAAGAAGGCAATGAAACTGTTCTTTCTGGTTTATTTTCTACATTTTTATTAAAGACATCGACTTCGTCTACTTGTTCGGACCTTTTCCTGAATAATAATAATAAAGACATCCATTTCACCTACTTCCCTGAGTCCTTTCCTTTCAACCTGTAACATGAGTATATTTGAGAAAAGCATTCAACCCTGATACCATGATATTCAGCGACACTCAGAACACGGGGGATTCCCAAAAGAAGCAAGCAGAAAATACAGAATAATTGTTCAGTAATGGGAAATGGGGCAGTGAGGCTGTCAGACTTGGAAGGAAATGAGTTCACCGAGCCGATCAATGTGGATAAATTGAAGCAGTACTTTGCCATAGGAAGAGAAGACCGAGCAGTCACAAAGGGAATTGGTGGACGACCTAACCCAACGGGATATGAAACTGTGGGACACAGGATCTAGGGTGACGCATGCTGTCCCGGGCTCGCGGCCCGATTGGGAGTACGGAGTAGCCACGGGGGACTAAACCGGAGAATAATGGAGTCACCACCTGGTGTGAACCGAGAAAATGAGATTTAAGGCCGCACTCACCCCTCGCAAGGGAAGACCTCAAACCGTTGGGTTCGGAATGGTCCCTTACTTATGTCACCTGTAATGAAAGGATTTGTGTAATAATTTAATCAGGCCTAAGTAACACTTATTTCCAAGAGTATCATGCTTCTAAATCCACATGCATGAAATTAATCATCACAACATACAACATCACATGGCAATCTCACGAACATTTCTCAATCATATGGTAGGTGTAGGCATTGCATTTTTGCATATTAGCCCGATGATGACTCTCGTATGGAGATACTACCTCTTTAGTTGTGAAAGCCGCGGGAAACGGACGTTGGAAGGGTAAAGTTGGGAATTAGTATTTTGTCAGATTTAACTCGCTTGTTTCGCTTCGGGTTCGCTTGTTGGACCTCTTTTTTAAAACACACCAAACCCATTAAAACACATCTCACAAATTAAATAATTAAAATATTTAAAACACATCTCACAAATTAAATAATTAAAACCAATTAAAATTAAACTTAAATTAAATTAAATCACATTCACCAATTAAATTGAACTTGAAATTAAATTAAATTAAATTCCTAATTTAAATAAAACACATTCCTAATTTAATTAAATCACCTTCCTAAATTAAATAAATCATATCCTTAACTAAAAAGAACAAATCAAATCAAATCCCTACCAAATCAAATCCAATCACAAATCCAAATTAGGAGATCCATTCCTTGTTAGACACCAATTAGAAGATTCTTTCCTATTCAAATGAGGAAAGTCTTCTCTCTTTGCCTATAAAAAGAGGCCTTCACCCCCATTCACAAACCTAGCACATACATATCCCTCAAGCACGCCTAAGACACTCATCTAAGCCTCCCTTGCACGCCCAAGGATCTCCTTCAAGCCTCCATTGCCGAATCATCAAGCCAAAATCACCCTTTAGTGCCGCAAATCCACTTTCTTCATCTATACCCTTCACGCCCAACACCCAAACTTAAGCCCTCTTTGCTGCGTCTTTAGCCACCATTCACAGCCCCAAAACACCCTCAAATAAACCTTATTCACAGCCCTAAAGTCGCAATAAACACCCTCCAAACACAGCCCCATTCGCAGCCCCAAAACAGTCCCTGAAAACACCCCACTGCACCAGTGAACTGCTGAGTTTAGCTCGCTGTTCTGGTCAGTTCTTGCTGCGGCTTTAGCCAGAAAAATAGCCCTAAAATCACCTAGAAAACCCCCCAAAAACCTCAATAAAGTTTCCCTAAAAAATCCCCACAAACTCACCTCCCTAAGCCTTCAAAATCACCCAAAACAGTCCGCTAAACCATCAAGACAGTGACCTGAAACGTAGCAGCGAAACAGCAGCGAAACGGACTTGAAACAGCAGCCCGAACAGAAAAACAGCGAGGAAAGACGTTGAGTTGGTGAACTAAAAGAGTAGCGGATTATTCACCCTTCCAACGGACGTGTAACGCCCTTTCTTAGACGACAAAAGAGGTTAGACCTGAGGGCACCTTTCTACTTATCTTCTTTATTGTTGTTTTATTTATTTTGATATATAATTGCATGAGAGTCGTTTGAAGCATGATGTGATTATTGGATGAGCGGGATATGTGTTCTCTTTTGTGGTATATCGGATGGAAACCCGGACATAAATTCCATAGCCGACTCCGAATGGATGGTAGTATGGTCTGCACTCGGGATACAACGCCACGTACCACTTAAGATGCACGTATCTCGTCTCATCCAAATTTGTATTTGAGCATGTCATAGTTCTAGGCCGTTTATTTATTATTTTAAGCATGAGTTAATTTAGTCTTGTTATTTAATTTTCAAAGCATGATTGTGTTATTTAGGCATGTTGTTTCTTCATTCTTTATGCATGATGTTTCGTTTAGTTTATGTTTATGTTTAATTAGTTATTTGTTTACTTTGGTTTAATGGTTCAATATGCTCGTTGTGTTATATTGCGTGGAGTTATTTGGATGAAAGCATGTTAGATCTAAGTACCCTTGAGCATGAATGATGAATAGATTCGGTTAGTTTATTGCACAAATTATATCATCACAAGTGACATAAGTAAGGGACCATTCCGAACCCAACGGTTTGAGGTCTTCCATTGCGAGGGATGAGTGCGGCCTTAAATCTTTGTCCCAGTTCACACCGGGTGGCGACTCCATGTTATTTCATGCTTCCCAACTAGGCCGCGAGCCTAGAACAGCGTCGCCCAGGTTCTGTTGTCTACAGTAGGGAAAACTAAGAACAACCTAATCATGCTTGAGTACTATCTCATGAATATATTAACCAAATAACATGCTAACAGCCTAATTATGCTTGAATATCATCCCAAGAACACATCGAATGGATAAATGCAGGAATACAAATAATATGATTGGCTACGTAATGCAAGGGAGATCACCCAAAAGGCAGTTGTGCATGAAATATGATGAGACAGACTTAGTTCAGTGTGTGCGCGTTCGTGTAGCGTTCGTAAACGCGTTCGAATGGTAAACAGAAGGTTCGCATTCGTGTAACATTTGATAACGCGTTCGAACAGTACTAGACCTGATGATACAAAATGCATGCGCGTTCGAGTAGCGTTTGTAAAATGCATTCGAACGGGAAACAGAAGGTTCACATTCGTATAACGTTCGATAACGCGTTCGAACGGATCCAGACCTGATGAAACAAAATGCATGCGCGTTCGAGTAGCGTTTGTAAAACGCGTTCGAACGGGAAATAGAAGGTTCGCGTTCGTATAGCGTTCGAAAACATGTTCAAACGGGAACAGACCTGATGCACAAAATGTGACGCAATACATACATAAAAAAGTAAATAGCGAAATACGAAGCGCGGCGAAGCATCGTGGTGAAGGATTTTAACCTCTTCAATTAGAGGACCTTTCATCGCACTTACTAAGCCCATGCGCTCGATCACATCATGCATACAAAAATAAAGACAATCATATCGCACTTAGTATATCCGATTGAACATATCTTATATCCAACCGAACACATATCAACCGGTGCGGCAAAGCATTGTGGTAAAGGATTTTAACCCCTCCAAATAGGGGACCTTTAATCCGACTTACTAAGCCCATGCACTCGATTGAATCATGCATACAAAAGTAACATGCAGAATTCAAATAACGAAAAATAAATAAACCGAAGCAACATAAAACAAAAGAGTGTGCCATTTACTCAAGTGGTACATGGAGTTGTATCCCGAG
This sequence comes from Zanthoxylum bungeanum, assembly GCA_019454045.1. Lineage (NCBI taxonomy): Eukaryota > Viridiplantae > Streptophyta > Magnoliopsida > Sapindales > Rutaceae > Zanthoxylum > Zanthoxylum bungeanum. The sequence goes on from SKCR01027642.1 coordinate 46,899, forward strand.
TACAGATCATACTACCGTCCATTTGGAATCGGCTATGAAATTTATGTCCAGGTTTCCATCCTATATACCACAAGAGGCGACACATTTTCCATTTCATTCAAGCCACAACATACATTCACAAACGACTCTCATGCGAATAGAATTCAATAAATAATCAAAAGACGAATATAAACTAATGAGAAAAGTGCCCTCAGGTCTAACCTTTTAAATCACCTCTCGGATGTATGGTACACGATCGTCGGAAGGGTGGATGCTCTGCAACTCTTCCGGTTCACTGGTTCACTGCTCTCGTTCGTTGTCTTACTGTTTTGAGTCTTCGTTCTCCATCTTTTGCTGCTGTTTCCTCTGTATTTTCCACTCACTGTTCAGGTTACTGTTTTGGCGTTTCCACGGACTGTTTCGAGTGTTTTTTGTGGGTTTTTAGTGCAGTCTTGTGTGATTATTTTAAGGATTATAAATGCTGTTTTTATGTCACTGTTTTGAGGATTTTAGGGACTGTTTTAAGAGGATTTGGCTGCTGTTTTGGGGGTGATTTGGGCTACTGTTCAGGCAGGTTTTAGAAGGTGTAGGAGCTGCTGTTTTCGGTGGAAATGGGCTGCTGTTTGGGGGTGTATTTTCGGTGATGTGTGGAGGTTTAAAGGCTGCTATTTTCGGTTGTGGAGTGGGGGAGATGAAGAGAATTATTTATGTTTTTCTTCTTGCTATTGCCGTGAGTGGCTAGAGCTCTTGGTATTGTGATTTTCGTGTAAGTCTTGTGTATGAGCTAGGGGAGTGCATGTCTTGGTTAGGGGTTGTTTATATAGAGAAAGGCTAGGGCTTCACCTTGTCTCACAAGGAAGGGATTTTGGCATTAAAATGAGGATTTGATTTGGTATTCAACAAGGAAAGGATTAGATTGAAGGGGGACAAATTTGGTTTAGATTAGGAAGTCAATATCTTTAATTTGTTATAATTGATTTTAATTAGGCATGACATCTTTTTAATTTAGTATGTGATTTTGTTTAGTTAGGAATGAATCTTGTGTAATTGGTGGGTGAATATTTTAATTAAGGAATTAAAATATTTGACTGATTTCAATGTTTATTTTAATTTGGTATGTGATTTTTAGATTTGTTTTGATTTCACCATGTGTTAAATGTGTGTTTTGAGTGGGCTTGGGCGAATTGGGCTTGATGTGAGGCTAGCAGCAAAACCAGAATTACCGACACCGTTCGAACGCCTCCTCGAACGTGGCACGAACGCCCGCAATCTGTTTGCCGTTCGAACGCATACACGAACGCAGCACGAACGAAAATAGTGAACCTTGTTTATTCTGAATTTCCCCTTCCGATGTCCGTTTTTCGTGAGCTCCGTGACTTAAAAGGTAGTGTCTCCAAATGAGACTCATCATAGGGACTTATGTGCAAAAATGTAGTGCCTACAGTCGCCCCCACTTTGATGGGACTTGTGCAGTGTGTAACAGTGGCAATCCTATCAAAGTTGTGCAATGCATTTTCACTTACCTGGCTCGCCAGCTGCCTCCTGACTTGCCTGCTGCCTCGACCTGAATTTGATGACGTGCCATTATTGGCGTGCTAAACCTCGTACTTAGGGTGTCGCGGTAGTCCACAATAGTCCACACTAGTCCACGATAATCCACGGAATCCACATAGTCCACATAGTCCATGATAATCCACGGTAATCCACGGTAGTCCACGATAATCCATATAGTCCACATAATCCATGGCAGTCCATATAGTCCACAATACTTCATGATAGTCCACGATAGTCCACATAATCCACAACAATTCAAGATAGTCCACGGTAGTCCACAAAATTTTACGATAGTCCACATAATCCATGATAGTCCACGGTAGTCCACATAATCCACAACACTTCAAGATAGTCCACGGTAGTCCACAACATTTTACGATAGTCCACGGTAGTCCACATAATCCATGATAGTCCACAGTAGTCCACATAATCCACAACACTTCAAGATAGTCCACGGTAATCCACAATATTTCACGATAGTCCACGGTAGTCCACATAATCCATATAGTCCACATAGTCCACAATACTCCACAATACTTCACGATAGTCCACGATAGTCCACAATATTTCACGATAGTCAACGGTAGTCCACATAATTCACATAGTCCACACGCCGTACCTGGCAAAACTGTTCTGATGACTCAGTGGGCCTCGACCCTGAGACACATCCCAATAACTGCAACCGACAATGGGGGCACCTCGACCCAACACCGCTGACAATAGGGACCTCACCCTTGAACTGATGATGTAGTAGGTCCTCGACCCTAAAATGGTACTGATGTGGGCCTCGCCCTCAACTGATATTGATGTGGGCCTTGCCCCAAACTGATACTGATGAGGTGGTCCATTCTCGAACCAAGTTGAGGAGAGGTGGTCCATTCTCGGACCGTTTCGATGAGAGGTGGTCCATTCTCGAACCGTTACTGTGATGCGGTCCATTCCCGAACCTTGCTCCATTCTTGGAGTGCCACTCCCGGCTTGTTCATTCTCGAACTGTGTTTCCATTCTTGGAGTGCCATTCCCGGTTTGTTCATTCTCGAACTGTGTTTCCATTCTTGGAGTTCCATTCCCAGCTTGTTCATTCTCGAACTGTGTTTCCATTCTTGGAGTGCCATTCCCGTTTGTTCATTCTCGAACTGTGTTTCCATTCTTGGAGTTCCATTCCCAGCTTGTTCATTCTCGAACTGTGTTTCCATTCTTGGAGTGCCATTCTTGGCTTGACTGATTCTGATAATGATATGGGCCTCGCCCCCAGAGTGTCATATCCGGCAAAACTGATGTTGATAATGATGTGGGCCTTACCCCAAACTGGTACTGATGTGGGCTTCGCCCCCAAACTGGTACTGATGTGGGCTTCGCCCCCAGAGTGTCATATCCGGCAAAACTGATGTTGATAATGATGTGGGCCTTACCCCAAACTGGTACTGATGTGGGCCTCGCCCCCCAACTGATACTGACGCGAGCCTCGCCCCCATTGATACTGATGCGGGCCTCAACCCTTAGATTACTACCTGAATCTAACACCAATATGGGCCTCAGCCCCAAGATTATTACCCGATTCCGATATTATGCTTTTGTTATGCCTTATTGGCTTGTCTTCGCCGCTTTCTCTTTTTCTTCTTCAAAACCTGTGAACACAAAACAAAACAAACACAAAAGGGTGCAAAATGGGTTACGTGTATGCATGTATGCGTGAATGTTCCCATCCCGTTGGGTTAGGTCTTCTGCCAATTCTCTTGGTGACTGCCCAGTCTCAGGTAAAATACAGCTTTAATCTGTCAACATTGATCGGCTCGGTGAACTCATTCCCTTCCAAGTCTGATAGCCTCACTGTCCCCGTTTCCCAGTTTCTGAATGACTATCTTATCTTTCTGTTTGCTTCTTCCGAGGATTCCCCGTGTTCTAAGCATCGTTGTGTATCATAATACCAAGGTTGAATGCTTTTGTCAAATATACTCATGTTGCATATTCAAGCGAGTACGGGAAATGAACGTCTTTATTATCATTAGAAAAAGGTTCGAGCAAACAGGCAAAATCAATGTCTATATCAAAAATGCAGGATCAAACAAACTAGGAGGAACAACTTCATCATTCGCAGCGCTGCCTTCTTCCTCGGCCTATGGTTCTTCATCGTTGTCACGCCCTATCCCCATGTACGAAGCTTGGTGGTTGAGAGCTTGGAGGACGAAGGTTTCGGGCAAGCCAGAGTTGATCATGTAGGTGGGTGGGGGAACAGAGTGATAATTTGGTAGAGGATTGGTGTGTGTGTTTGGCTGTTCTCTTTCAGGGTCAGGGATTTTGTGGGAGTCAATTTAGTCTTGGATCTCATGGCGGAGACGGGTACAACTATTGGTGTCATGGCCAGGTTGTTGGTGGAAGTGGCAGTAGCGGTTCATATTAAGGCTTGGTGGGGGAGGATTTGGGAGTGGTCTAGGTTTCAAGAGTTTTAAGAGTCCTTGCCTGGTCAGCTTCTCAAGCACTTTGGACAAGGGTATACCCAAGTTAGAAAAGCACCTATTCTTAATAGCAGAAATCTCGGCAATAGCGGGCTTGGTCTCAGAATGCCCTCCAAAATTCCTCCTATTATGGCCATAAAACATTCTGTTTTCAGCCTATTCTTCCTCAATATCTATGACAGTTTCCCTCAATTGTCGGAAATCCGCAATCATTGAAGTCATCATCTTCAACTTGCCATAGATCGAGGGCTTATTGCCCTTGATGATCATTTTAATCTGGTCCTTCTCAGAGGGCCGAGTCTGCATTTCAGAAGCTGGCTTCTCCAGCGGTCTACATACTCCTTGAAGCTTTCTTTCGGCTTCTGCTTAGTGTTCTCCAAATCACGGAGTGACAAGTCAATCTCTAAGTCTGTGACATACTGCTTCAGAAAAGCATCAGCTAGCTCCCTCCAATCTTCCTTCACTTTCTTCTCCAAACTGTGGTACCACACCACGGGAGCTCCCTCGAGCGACATTCCAAACATTTTCTGCATTTGGCGCTTAGATAAACCAACTGAACTCATGACTGATACAAACTGCCGGAGATGCACCCTTGGATCCCCATTCCCGTTAAACTTAGCCATATCAGGCATCTTGAACTGTGCCGGCAATTGTTCCTCGAAAGTCAGTGTGTCATAATCCAGCAAATCCTCATTTTTACCCCTCATCTTGCGGGTAACTGACTCAACCTGATCCCGAAGCTTCTGAAATTCTGCCTGAGACCCAATCACTCTGCCTGTTGCATACTCTGCCATGTCATCATCAAAAGCGGGGAAGTCATCCCCCAACCCATTCGGAGGCTCCTCGCGCCTCACATTCTCAGAATTTCCCTCAGCACGGGGCACAGCCATATTTGTCATGGCAGTAGTCAAGGCTTGCAATTGTTTAGTAACCTTGGCGAAACCATTCTCCAACTGATCTATCCGGGATACCTCAATATCTGATTCACTCATGTCTGTTCTCAGTATTTTGGTGAGCCTTCCCTTTTTTCTAACCCAACAGAAATCTATGATGCCTTTTTGAGACATAGAAGGTGTTAACATGACATATGTATGTATGAGGTGCATGAGATGCATGTAATATATATAACATACCAAATCAACTTAAATTTTCAAACAAATCGGCCCGTTATCATTTTAGAAGCTTTCGGGCTAACTGTCATAGGAGTGAACTCGTCCTAGTTTAAATGGCCCAACAAGTTCACATCTCATGGCAATGAGCCCAACTAAATCCAAATGGTAATGTTACGAACACAAGCACAAAGGAACGATAATGCAAACATAAAACAATAATTTCCACAGAATGGCCCATCAACATTTCAGAAGCTTTGGGCCCAATGGTCATAAGGTACGAACTCGCCCCAGTTTAAATGGCCCAACAAGTCCGCATTTCTGACAATGGTCCAACTGTATCCAAATGAGGATGGTCCACAAGCACATACTCGAGGAAATAATTGTTACTTTAACCATACAACCCCGGTCTATGGGTGGGTTCACAAGAGTGTAGACAAAGGCTCTCATCGGCGAAGGATGGCCCACAACTAGGTCTCCCCAATCAAGGGTTCGTGCGACCAAGTGAGCGCACCCTTTTTTATACACTAAGGTACGTGCCAATGAGCTATGGTGTGTGACTGGCTGTCAAATGGATTTCCCGTTGTAGACTCCCCAGAAGGAGGGTGGAGCGAGGCTCTCTTAAGTACCCTAGCCTCTTAGGCTCTTATCGCTTGGTGTCAGGAATAAACAACGAGTCCTCCAAATTAGTCCATCATAATAGGCTACGGGTAGATGGCTATATAGGTGCCTTCACAGATTTTCCTTCTAGAAAGGTAGTGAATGAAGGAAGACACCAAACCATTACCTAGCCTCAAGATGCCCTTGATTAAACCATCACTTTATCCACTATAGACACGGTCCATTAGAACATAAATCCAAACATTACAAGACAATATTTCGGGGCCGATTCTTTATCCCCAGTGGAGTTGCCAGACTGTGGGACACAGGATCTGGGGTGACGCATGCTGTCCCGGGCTCGCGGCCCGGTTGGGAGTACGGAGTAGCCACGGGGGACTACACCGGAGAATAATGGAGTCGCCACCCGGTGTGAACCGGGAAAATGAGATTTAAGGCCGTACTCACCCCTCGAAAGGGAAGACCTCAAACCGTTGGGTTCAGAATGGTCCCTTACTTATGTCACTTGTAAGGAAAGGATTTGTGTAATAATTTAATCAGGCCTAAGTAACACTTATTTCCAAGAGTATCATGCTTCTAAATCCACATGCATGAAATTAATCATCACAACATGCAACATCACATGGCAATCTCACGAACATTTCTCAATCATAGGGAAAACTAAGAACAACCTAATCATGCTTGAGTACTATCTCATGAATATATTAACCAAATAACATGCTAACAGCCTAATCATGCTTGAATATCATCCCAAGAACACATCGAATGGATAAATGCAGGAATACAAATAATATGATTGGCTACATAATGCAAGGGAGATCACCCAAAAGGCAGTTGTGCATGAAATATGATGAGACAGACTTAGTTCAGTGTGTGCGCGTTCGTGTAGCATTCGTAAACGCGTTCGAACGGTAAATAGAAGGTTCGCGTTCGTGTAACGTTTGATGACTGTGGGAACACAGGAATCTGGGGCGACGCATGCTGTTCCGGGCTCGCGGCCCGGTTCGGAGTACGGAGTATCCACGGGGGACTAAACCGGAGAATAATGGAGTCACCACCCGGTGTGAACTGGGAAAATGAGATTTAAGGCCGCACTCACCCCTCGCAAGGGATGACCTCAAACCGTCGGGTTCGGAATGGTCCCTTACTTATGCCATTTGTAATGAAAGGATTTACATAATAATTTAATCAGGCTTAAGTAACACTTATTCCTAAGAATATCATGCTTCTATATTCACGGGTACAAAATAACACTTATACATACATTTCACATATATCGCATATCTAATAACACATGCCTAAAAATACCTCAAAGTAACAATGAACATACAACTTCATTCAGCATATCATATTCGTGAAAAACACAAGCATACATAATAATCGCGCAAGCATACATGTGAGCACTTTTCCAAGTGATACGTGGAATTGTATCCCAAGTACAGACCGCATTACCGTCCATTCGGAATCGGCTACGGAATTTATGTCTGGGTTTCCATCCGATATATCATAAGAAATAATACTCCAAAGTCATCATGGCATAGGTATATGAATCGTAATGCGTTAAATCAAGACTAAGGCAATGACGCAACTAATGGAATAAACATGCTTTTCATTATTATGTGCACAAAGATAAGAATGACTATATGTGGTTCCATAAGAAATCATCTAAGAAACAATTATACATGGCATGTGATGAATATGTCTCAGTTCAGTGTGTTTGCGTTCGTGTAGCGTTCGTAAACGCGTTCGAACGGAAATGAAACAGAATGCTCGCGTTCGTGTGGCGTTTGTTAACGCGTTCGAACGGAAATGAAACAGAATGCTCACATTCGTATGGCGTTTGTTAACGCATTCGAACGGAAATGAAACAGAATGCTCACGTTCGTATGGCGTTCGTGAAAGCGTTCAAACAGAAATGAGACCTGATGCATGATAAGGCAAAATGCATACGCGTTCGAGTTGCGTTCGTAGACGCGTTCGAACGGGGACAGACCTGATGCATGAAATGGGACGCAATAAATAAATGGCGAATAGTACAATACGAGGCGTGGCAAAGCATCATGGTAAAGGGCTTTAACCCTTCCCCATATGGGATCTTTCATTCCACTTACTAAGCCCATGCGCTCGATCGCATCGTGCATACAAACATAAAGACAATTATATCAAAACCAAGTATGCCCGATTGAACACATCTTACATCCAATCCGAACACACATCAACCGGCGCGGTAAAGCATCGTGGTAAATGGTTTTATCCCCTCCCCATAAGGGATCTTTCATTCCACTTACTAAGCCCATGCGCTTGATTGAACCATTCATAAGAAGATAAAGACAATAATATCAAACTAAGTATGCCCGATTGAACGTATCTTGCATCCAACTGAACACACATCAACCGGCGCGGCAAAGCATCGTGGTAAAGGGCTTTAACCCCTCCCCATAGGGGATCTTTCATTCCACTTACTAAGCCCATGCGCTCGATTGAATCATGCATAAATAAACAACATACATAATTCAAGTGACGAAAAATAAACAAAAGCAACACAAAACAAAAGAGGGTGCCGTTTACTCAAGCGGTACGTGGAGTTGTGTCCCAAGTACAGACCGCACTACCGTCCATTCGGATTCGGCTACGGAATTTACGTCTGGGTTTCCATCCTATATACCACAAGAGACGACACTCTTTCATTTATCCAATACCCACAACATATATCATACACAAACAAGATTTAACAAACAAGTAAAATACAATCAAAATAAATAACAAAAATCAAATAAAGATGAGTGTGAAAAGTACCCTCAGGTCTAACCTTTTAAGCCGTCTCTCAGACTCGCGTTTCATGAAGATCGGAAGGGGAAAAGCTCCGCAACTTTTCTGGTTCACTAGTTTGCCTTTTCCTTCGCTGTTTTGCCACTCAAGCTACTGTTTCGAGTCTGTTTTGCTGCTGTTTCCTTGTGGTTTCGCTTGCCGTTTCCTCTGTATTCTTTTGCTTACTGTTTTTGGGTGTGTTCTTCTTGTAATTTTCCTGTGTGTTGTGTATGAGCTAGCTAGCTAGGGTTGAGAAGGTTGGTGAAGGGTCCTTTTTATAGGCAAAGGGTTAGGCTTGACAAGGAAATGGATTTGATTTGGTGCTGGATAAGGGAAGTCAAAGATTGAGGGGGGACAAATCTTGGCTAGATAGGGAAGGTTGAAAATTTAGTTTATGTTGATTAGGCATACAATATTTTAAGTTTGGGAATAATATATTGGTTGATTGATTTTAACTTGGTATGATTATATTTGATTGGTTTAGATTAGGTATGATTAATTTTAATTAGGCATATCTTCTTTTTAATTTTAGTTTAAGTTTGGTAAATGTTTTATTTAATTGGTAAATGGTTTAAATATTTTATTTATGTTTAATATTTAAATTAATATTTATTTATTTAATTTGGGATGTGTTTTATGGGCTTTGGGGAGCTAAATGGGCTGGGGTGTGAGGCTAGCAGCAAAACCAGAATTACCGACACCGTTCGAACGCTTCCTCGAACGCGACACGAACGCCCGCAATCTGTTTGACGTTCGAACGAAGTAACGAATGCAGCACTAACGAAGACAGTGAGCTAGTTTATTCTGAATTTCCCCTTCCGATATCCGTTTCTCGCGGCTTCCGTGACTCAAAAGGTAGTGCCTCCAAATGAGACTCATCATCGGGTTTCACATGCAAAAATACAATGCCTACAGGCGCCCCCACTTTGATGGGGCTTGTGCAGTGTGTGACAGTGACAGTCCTATCAAAGTCTATGCAATGCATTTTTACTTACCTGCCTAGCTAGCTGCCTCGAGCTGAGCTGATGCTGCTCCAAACTGAATTTGATGATGTGCCGTTTCTGGCGTGCTAAACCCCATACCTAGGGCGTCGCAGTAGTCCACATACTCGATGGTAATCCACAGTAGTCCACAACTCTTTATAGTAGTCCAAGATTGTCCGCAACTCTTCACAATAGTCCACGGTAGTCCACATAATCCACTGTAATCCACAATAGTCCACAACTCTTCACGGTAGTCCACGGTAGTCCACGGTAGTCCACCACTCTTCACAATAATCCACGGTAGTCCACGTCATCCACAATAGTCCACGGTATTCCACAACACTTCACGATAGTCCTCGGTAGTCCACATAATCCACAATAGTCCATGGTAGTCCACATGATCCACAATAATCCTCGGTAGTCCACGGTAGTCCACATAATCCCTAATAGTGTATGGTAGTCCACAAAATCCACGGTAATCCACACAATCTTCATAATCCACATAGTCTACATGTCGTACCTGGCGTGCTGACCCCGTACCTAGGGCGTCGCTTTAGTCTGAATGCCATACTTAGCGAACTGATACTGAACTAATATGGGCCTTGCCCTCAAACTGATACTGAAGTGGGGCCTCGCCCCCAAGCTGATATGGGCCTCGCCCTCAAACTGATACTGAAATGGGGCCTCACCCCCAAGCTGATATGGGCCTCGCCCTCAAACTGATACTGAAGTGGGGCCTTGCCCCCTAGCTGACCTGGGCCTCGCCCTCAAACTGATGATGATGTGGAGCCTCGCTCCTCAGCCGATATGGGGCTCGCCCCCATGCTGACATGATGTGATGTGGAGCCTCGCTCCCTAGCCGATATGGGCCTCACCCCCAAGCTGACATGATGTGATGTGGAGCCTCGCTCCCCAGCCGATATGGGCCTCGCCCCCAAGCTGGTACAATGTGGAGCCTTGCTCCTCAGCCGATATGGGCCTCGCCCCCAAGCTGATATGATGTGATGTAGAGCCTCACTCCCCAGCCGATATGGGCCTCGCCCCTAAGCTGGTACAATGTGGAGCCTCGCTCCTCAGCCGATATGGGCCTCGCCCCCAAGCTGATATGATGTGGAGCCTCGTTCCTCAGCCGATATGGGCCTCGCCCCCAAGCGGATATGATGTGATGTGGAGCCTCGCTCCCTAGCCGATATGGGCCTCGCCCCCAAGCTGACATGATGTGATGTGGAGCCTTGCTCCCCAGCCGATATGGGCCTCGCCCCCAAGCTCGTACAATGTGGAGCCTCGCTCCTCAGCCGATATGGGCCTCGCCCCCAAGCTGATATGATGTGGAGCCTCGCTCCTCAGCCGATATGGGCCTCGCCCCCAAGCAGATATGATGTGATGTGGAGCCTCGCTCCCCGAGACCCATACCCGGAACTTAACTTCATTGGGACCTCAATCTTCAGATTACTGCCCAGATCAAATACTGTGCTTTTACTATCTTTGATTGGCTTAGTGTTCGCTCTTTTCCGTCTTCAACACCTGTTTACACAAAACAGAACAAACACAAAAAGATGCAATATAGGTTACGTGTATGCATGTATGAGTTTCCTATCCCGTTGGGTTAGGACTTCTGTCAATCCTCTTGATGACTGCTCGGTCTTTTCTTCCTTAGGCAAAGTACCACTTCAATCTGTCTGCACTGATTGGTTTTGTGAACTCATCTCCTTTTCCAAGCCTAACAGTCTCACTGTCTTCATTTCCTAATTCTGAATAGCCAACTTATCTTTTCTGCTTGCTTCTTCTGTTCTGAGCGTTATAGTACCAAGATTGAATACACTCATGTTGCAAGTTTGAAAGGAATAGACTTAGGCAGATAAATGAAATGATCGCCTTTATTATTGTTGATAAAAAGTTCGAACAGGTAAACAAAATCAATGTCTTTTAAAATGCAAGATAAAATAGGAGAAACAGCAGTGCCTTCTTCCTCAGCCCATGGTTCTTCATCATCGTTATCCCTTATCCCATGTGAGAAGCTTTGTGGTTGAGGGTTTGGAGGACAAAGGTTTCATGCAAACCAATAGTTGATCATGGTGGTGGGACGGAGTGGTAATTTGGTAGAGGATTCATGTGTGTGCTGGGTTGTTCTCTTTCTGGGTCAGGTATCTTGTGGGAGTCAATTAAGTCTTGGATCTCATGGCGGAGATGGGTACAGCTGTCGGTGTCATGACTGGGTTGTTGGTGGAAATGGCAGTAACGGTTTATATTGAGGCTTGGTGGAGGAGGATTTGGGAGTGGTCTAGGTTCCAAGGGTTTTAAGAGTCCTTCCCTGGTTAATTTCTCGAGTACTTTGGACAAGGGTCTACCCAAGTTATAAAAGCGCCTATTCTTGATGGCGGCGACCTCGGCAGTAGTGGGCTTGGTCTCAGGAGGTCCTCCAAAATTCCTTCTATTCTGTCCATAGAACTTCCGATTTTCTACTTCCTCTTCTTCGATATCCATAACAGTTTCCCTCAACTGTCGAAAGTAATTGATCATTGAGGTCATCCTCCTCAGTTTACCATAGATAGAGGGTTTGGTGCCCTTGATGATCATTTTGATCTGGTCCTTTTCAGAGGGCCGAGTCTGCATTTTCAGAAGCTGGCTTCTCCAGCGGTCTACATACTCCTTGAAGCTTTCTTCTGGCTTCTGCTTAGTGTTCTCCAAATCACGGAGTGACAAGTCAATCTCTAAGTCCGTAACATACTGCTTCAGAAAAGCATCAGCTAGTTCCTTCCAATCTTCCTTAACCTTCTTCTCAAGGCTATGATACCAAACCACAGGTGCCCCCTCGAGTGACATCCCAAACATCTTTTGGATTTGGCGCTGTGTGATAGGCCCATTGAACTCATGACTGAGACATATTGCTGCAGATGGACTCTCGGGTCTCCATTCCCATTAAACTTGGCCATGTCGGGCAATTTAAACTGAGCTGGCAGCTGTTATCCAAACGTCATTGCCTCATAATCTAACAAATCCTCATTCTTACCCCTCATTTTGCGGGTAACTATTTCAACCTGATCCCGAAGCTTCTGTAACTCTGCCTGAGACCCAGATACTCTGCCTGCTGCATACTCTGCCATATCATCATCAAAAGCGGGGGTGTCATCCCCCAACCCATTCAAAGGCTCATCACTCCTCACATTCTCAGAATTTCCCCCAGCACGGGGCACAACCATATTTGTCATGGCAGTAGTCAAGGCTTGCAACTGTTCAGTAATCTTGGCGAAACCATTTTCCAACTGATCTATCTGGGATACCTCAGTATCTGATTCACTCATGTCTGTTCTCAGTATTTTGGTGAGTCTTCCCTTCTCTAACCCAAACGGTATGTATGATGTCTTTTTGAGACATAGATAGTGTTAACATGATATATATGTATGAGGTGCATGAGATGCATGTAACATATATAACATACTAAGTAAATTAAAACTCTCAAACAAATCGGCCCGTTATCATTTTAGAATCTTTCGGGCTAATTGTCATAGGAGTGAACCCATCCCAGTTTAAATGGCCCAATGAGTTCACATCTTATGACAAAGTGCCCGACTAAATCCAAATGGTAACGTTCCGAACACAATCACAAAGTGGCCCATCAATCACTTGGAAGCCTTTGGCCCAATAGTTATGAGATACGTTCTTGTCCCAGTTTAAATGGCCCAACAAGCCCATATCCCATGACAAATGGTCCAAATGGATCCAAACGACGACGTTCCAAAACAAGCATAAAAGAAAGATGATGCAAACATGACATAATAGTTTTTACAAAGTGGCCCATCGATATTTCAGAAGCTTTGGGCCTAATAGTCATAAGGTACGAACTTGCCCCAGTTTAAATGGCCCAGCAAGCCCGCATTTCTGACAATAGTCCAACTGCATCCAAATGAGGATGGTCCACAAGCACATATTCAAGGAAATAATTGTTACTTTAGTCAACCCGGTCTATGGGTGGGTTAGCATGACCAGCGTAAACACACGTATAACGCAAGCGTACGTATCATTCAAGTAGTATAAAAAATATCGATCCCACGAGGACTTAATACCTAAGCTATTAATTTTATGAGGTCAAATGATTACTAGTATCTAACAGGTTGTTTGATTGATTTGAAATGGCGACGATTCTAAATTTAAAGACAAGTAAATAAAATTGTTCGAAAGTAAGTTTTAAGAAAATTCAATATTAAAAACTATCTAGGGTTGTGAATCTTTTCAATATTATTTAAAGATGAAGTGGTTATCCTATAGTTGGGTAATACATTGATTTATTAACCTAGAACACTAAATTATGTGAAAGCCTCTTCCGATGGTCAATTACAAATACCTAGTATAATCCAATTGAACCATATGTCTATGTCAACCAAATTACCTAGATTAATTAAGATTAAGTTCCAATTAAGGCTACCCCTGCCCGACAGGTATATTCCTATCCTGTAAGGAAATCTATGAAAAGAGTTATCTATTCTCAAGGAAGATCGTGGGCTATTGAGTCTAAGGTCTTAAACTTAAAATCCTTATGTCTAGTTCATTTTAAGTTTACCTAATCAATTTTATTAATGGCCAGTTAATAAAAAGCATTAAGATTAAGACTCAATAAATAAATCTTTATATTACCCAAACTATAATCTAACTCTTATAAACCAGTGATATTGAAATTCACCACAACCCTAGATAACTAACCTAGTTATGACACATGACTAGGGCTAGTAAAAACTTAAAAGTAAAAGTCATAAAGTAAAAAAGCGAAATAGTAAATGCGGTAAAGTAAATACTGAAAAGTAAATAAAATAAAATGCTAAGGTAAAAGGAATTACTTTTACTATTTACTATTTTAGATATCTCCCATAAAATAATATATAAACTTGTGATAGTATTACCAACCAGCCATATAGGCGGTAACCTGATTAATTCAAATTAAGTCCGACCAGCCATAAAGGCGGTATGATTTGTCCATGAACCTGCCATATAGGCGGTAAGAAAATTTAATTATCAACCAGCCATATAGGCGGTATCCTGGATTAGTCAGGTTTAAACCAATTTAAATTTAATAGCCAACCGACCAATATGGCGGTATCCGTATTAAGTCAAATTTTAAATAGTAAATATATTATATTTAAGGGAGGTTAATCTAAATAGTAACAGTAAAAAATTACCTTTCACCTTAGCAATGAGAAGTTACCTCATCATGGTTGAATAGTAAAATTGAAACAGTAAAAACAAGATAAATTACTATTACTATTACAGAAAGTAATTACTATTACAAAATGTAATTAATTACAAAACTTAAATTAAAAGAGATTAGAGAGAGAAACTCCCGATTTTACATCAAAGAAATGAGAGAGAATGGTGCCCCTAAAACTGAAATGGCGGCCTCCTTTTATAGGCAAATTTTGGCCCAGCGTCGCGACGCTGAAAATGCACTAGCGTCGCGACGCTGGCAACAGTTTATGGAGTCCACGCATACGTTGACCACGCGGCTGTCGGCACAATAATTGGTGACATGTGTCAGGCTTTGGTTGACTGGCGATGCGGTCCAATGAAATCGTGCCACGTGTAATCTTGTGATTGGGTGTAAATTCGGTCTAATAGAATGGTGACACGTGGCATGCTCTGATTCGTTGATTATTCGGTCCAAGAGAGAGGCGACACGTGGCACGCGGTTTGGGTGGTCCAATGAGGTGATGACACATGGCATGAGGCGCATGATAGCAAGGGCGGCGCACGTTAGCAAGATCCGGCGCACGTTAGCAAGTCCAACCTATCAGATTTTGACACGTGGCTGACGGCGCATGTTAGCACATTCGGCGCATCCTGGGCGTCGCGCCGCGCAAGGCTTCAGCGTCGCGACGCGGAAAAGACGAAAATATCCCTATTGAAGCATTTTTGTCCGTTTTTGTCCCAAATTGCCTCAAGTGCTTTCCAAACTTTATTTATCTGTAAAATAACAACAAAACACATCAAAACGTTCATAAAACTCGAGAAACAATACAAAAAATTAGGCTAAATGAGTGGGAAATAGTGATATAAATACCACTCATCACACCCCCAAACCTAACATTTTGCTAGTCCTCGAGCAAAACATATAAAAATAAAATTAACTAAGCCACTTTCGTAGGGATCACGATTGCATTTAGCATATGCAACAAGCCTTTAAACCCCTAGGTGTCCCTAGTGGACGAGTTGTAGTCTCGTGAGGGCTTACAGCAATGATACCCACAAACATTTTTACAAAAGTAAAAAGTTAGCTAAAACTAATGCACACAAAAGCAAAAAGACAAGAGAAAATAGAATAAAGAAGTTAGTGACTAATCAGGTGAAACTTCTACTACAAGTTACTAGTTGTTTTGTTTCTTTCTAAATTACCGAATAAGTAAATTCTCCGATTATTTTACCATTCTCCATATACACAGCCAACAAAATATTAATCAATTCATTTTTGCCCACAACAGTCATAAGTGCAGTTGATAAGATAATAATATTTTTGTCCTAAAATTCTATCAGATTTCACACCTTTTTGCAGCAATGGAATAAATTTTTCTGATTTTTCTGATTTTTTCTTTGCTTTTTCTGAATTTTGACTTTTTATTTATATACAATACCTTCCGTCTATGTAGCGAGCTTTGGGTCGGTGGCTCCCAAACCAGTTGGCTTTAGGGTACCAGGTGTTAAAACACCTCTACGGACTTAATTACCCAGACTTCAGATATAAATATATTTTTGCAGCATCTTCGATCCATGTAACGAGCTTTGGGCCAGTGACTCCCAAACCAGTTGGTTTTAGGGCACTAGGTGTTAAAAACACCCTTACAGACTTAATAACCCGGATCTTAGATGCTTTATTTTATTCATCAGAATTTTTTTTTTTTTTTTACGCCATCGCTTTTTGAGATGCTTCCTCCAATTAAACTAGAGCACTGAATATTACAAACTTTTCAATTACAGCTCATGTCCGTATGTTACTATGCATATTGATAATACCTGCCAACTGAGCATATGAAGGTCCATTTTAGTCAGTGTTAAGGAGAATTTACAAATTAAATAATTTAAAATGAAATAAACAAAAATTAACTTGTTTCGAAAATAGGCTTGAGATACGTCTCAGGAGTGGAAACTCCTTACTCGGCTATCTTTTACCAATTTCACCTTTTTAGTCAAAACACAAAAACGCAAAATATTTTTTTGTAATTTTTTTTGAAAATTTTTCAATTTTTTTTTTTTTCGAAAAATTATGGACTAAAAATAAAAAATTATACACAATTAAGGCTACCCCCGCCCGACAGGTATATTCCTATCCTGTAAGGAAATCTATTAAAAGAGTTATCTATTCTCAAGGAAGATCGTGGGCTATTGAGTCTAAGGTCTTAAACTTAAAATCCCTATGTCTAGTTCATTTTAAGTTTACCTAATCAATTTTATTAATGGCCAGTTAATTAAAAGCATTAAGATTAAGACTCAATAAATAAATCTTTATATTACCCAAACTATAATCTAACTCTTATAAACCAGTGATATTGAAATTCATCACAACCCTAGATAACTAACTTAGTTATGACACATGACTAGGGCTAGTAAAAACTTAAAAGTAAAAGTCATAAAGTAAAAATGCGAAATAGTAAATGCGGTAAAGTAAATACTGAAAAGTAAATAAAATAAAATGCTAAGGTAAAAGGAATTACTTTTACTATTTACTATTTTAGATATCTCCCATAAAATAATATATAAACTTGTGATAGTATTACCAACCAGCCATAAAGGCGGTAACCTGATTAATTCAAATTAAGTCCGACCAGCCATAAAGGCGGTATGATTTGTCCATGAACCTGCCATATAGGCGGTAAGAAAATTTAATTATCAACCAGCCATATAGGCGGTATCCTGGATTAGTCAGGTTTAAACCAATTTAAATTTAATAGCCAACCGACCAATATGGCGGTATCTGTATTAAGTCAAATTTTAAATAGTAAATATATTATATTTAAGGGAGGTTAATCTAAATAGTAACAGTAAAAAAATTACCTTTCACCTTAGCAAGGAAAAGTTACCTCATCATGGTTGAATAGTAAAACTGAAACAGTAAAAACAAGATAAATTACTATTACTATTACAGAAAGTAATTACTATTACAAAATGTAATTAATTACAAAACTTAAATTAAAAGAGATTAGAAAGAGAAACTCCCGATTTTACATCAAAGAAATGAGAGAGAATGGTGCCCCTAAAACTGAAATGGCGGCCTCCTTTTATAGGCAAATTTTGGCCCAGCGTCGCGACTCTCAAAATGCACTAGAGTCGCGACGCTGGAAACAGTTTATGGAGTCCACGCATACGTTGACCACGCGGCTGTCGGCACAATAATTGGTGACATGTGTCACGCTTTGGTTGACTGGCGATGCGGTCCAATGAAATCGTGCCACGTGTAATCTTGTGATTGGGTGTAAATTCGGTCTAATAGAATGGTGACACGTGGCATGCTCTGATTCGTTGATTATTCGGTCCAAGAGAGAGGCGACACGTGGCACGCGG
The DNA here is from genome assembly GCA_019454045.1 of Zanthoxylum bungeanum. Classification (NCBI taxonomy): domain Eukaryota; kingdom Viridiplantae; phylum Streptophyta; class Magnoliopsida; order Sapindales; family Rutaceae; genus Zanthoxylum; species Zanthoxylum bungeanum. The sequence continues at coordinate 64,947 of SKCR01027642.1, forward strand.
TTTGGGTGGTCCAATGAGGTGATGACACATGGCATGAGGCGCATGTTAGCAAGGGCGGCGCACGTTAGCAAGATCTGGCGCACGTTAGCAAGTCCAACCTATCAGATTTTGACACGTGGCTGACGGCGCATGTTAGCACATTCGGCGCATCCTGGGCGTCGCGCCGTGCAAGGCTTCCGCGTCGCGACGTGGAAAAGACGAAAATATCCCTGTTGACGTATTTTTGTCCGTTTTTGCCCCAAATTGCCTCAAGTGCTTTCCAAACTTTATTTATCTGTAAAATAACAACAAAACAAATCAAAACGTTCATAAAACTCGAGAAACAATACAAAACATTAGGCTAAATGAGTGGGAAATAGTGATAGAAATACCACCCATCATAGCAAGGGTATAGACAAAGGCTCTCACCGGCGAAGGATGGCCCACAACTAGGTCTCCCCACTCAAGGGTTCGAGCGACCAAGTGAGCGCACCCCTTTTTATACACTAAGGTATGTGCCAATGAGCTATGGTGTGTGATGGACTGTCAAATGGATTTCCCGTTGTAGATTCCCCAGAGGGAAGGTGGAGCGAGGCTCACTTAAATACCCAAGCCTCTTAGGCTCTTATCGCTTGTTGTCAGGAATTAACAACGAGTCCTCCAAATTAGTCCATCACAATAGACTACGAGTAGATGGCTATCTAGGTGCCTTCACAGCTTTTCCTTCTAGAAAGGTAGTGAATGAAGGAAGACACCAAACCATTACCTAGTCTCAAAATGCCTTTGATTAAACCCTCACTTTATCCACTATAGACACGGTCAATTAAAACATAAATCCAAACATCACAAGTCAATATTTCGGGGCCGATTCTCTATCCCCAGTGGAGTCGCCAGACTGTAGGAACACAGGAATCTGGGGGGACGCATGTTGTTCCGGGCTCGCGGCCCGGTTCGGAGTACGGAGTAGCCACGGGGGACTAAACTGGAGAATAATGGAGTCGCACCCGGTGTGAACCGGGAAAATGAGATTTAAGGCCGCACTCACCCCTCGCAAGGGATGACCTCAAACCGTTGGGTTCGGAATGGTCCCTTACTTATGCCATTTGTAATGAAAGGATTTACATAATAATTTAATCAGGCTTAAGTAACACTTATTCCTAAGAATATCATGCTTCTATATTCACGGGTACAAAATAACACTTATACATACATTTCACATATATCGCATATCTAAAACACATGCCTGAAAATACCTCAAAGTAACAATGAACATATAACTTCATTCAGCATATCATATTCGTGAAAAACACAAGCATACATAATAATCGCGCAAGCATACATGTGAGCACTTTTCCAAGTGATACGTGGAATTGTATCCCAAGTACAGACCGCATTACCGTCCATTTGGAATCGGCTACGGAATTTATGTCTGGGTTTCCATCCGATATATCACAAGAAATAATACTCCAAAGTCATCATGGCATAGGTATATGAATCGTAATGCGTTAAATTAAGACTAAGGCAATGACGCAACTAATGGAATAAACATGCTTTTCATTATTATGTGCACAAAGATAAGAATGACTATGTGTGGTTCCATAAGAAATCACCTAAGAAATAATTATACATGGCATGTGATGAATATGTCTCAGTTCAGTGTGTTCGCGTTCGTGTAGCGTTCGTAAACGCGTTCGAACGGAAATGAAACAGAATGCTCGCGTTCGTGTGGCGTTTGTTAACGCGTTCGAACAGAAATGAAACAGAATGCTCACGTTCGTATGGCGTTTGTTAACGCGTTCGAATGGAAATGAAACAAAATGCTCACGTTCGTATGGCTTTCGTGAACGCGTTCGAACGGAAATGAGACCTGATGCATGATAAGGCAAAATGCATACGCGTTCGAGTTGCGTTCGTAGACGCGTTCGAACGGGGACAGACCTGATGTATGAAATGGGACGCAATAAATAAATGGCGAATAGTACAATACGAGGCGCGGCAAAGCATCGTGGTAAAGGGCTTTAACCCTTCCCCATATGGGATCTTTTATTCCACTTAGTAAGCCCATGCGCTCGATCGCATCGTGCATACAAACATAAAGACAATTATATCAAAACTAAGTATGCCCGATTGAACACATCTTACATCCAATCCGAACACACATCAACCGGCGCGGCAAAGCATCGTGGTAAAGGGTTTTAACCCCTCCCCATAAGGGATCTTTCATTCCACTTACTAAGCCCATGCGCTTGATTGAACCATGCATAAAAAGATAAAGACAATAATATCAAACTAAGTATGCCCGATTGAACGTATCTTGCATCCAACCGAACACACATCAACCGGCGCGGCAAAGCATCGTGGTAAAGGGCTTTAACCCCTCCCCATAGGGGATCTTTCATTCCACTTACTAAGCCCATGCGCTCGATTGAATCATGCATAAATAAACAACATACAGAATTCAAGTGACGAAAAAGAAACAAAAGCAACACAAAACAAAAGAGGGTGCCGTTTACTCAAGCGGTACGTGGAGTTGTGTCCCAAGTACAGACCCCACTACCGTCCATTCGGATTCGGCCACGAAATTTACGTCTGGGTTTCCATCCTATATACCACAAGAGACGACACTCTTCCATTCATCCAATACCCATAACACACATCATACACAAACAAGATTTAACAAAGAAGTAAAATTCAATCAAAATAAATAACAAAAATCAAATAAAGATGAGTGTGAAAAGTACCCTCAGGTCTAACCTTTTAAGCCGTCTCTCGGACTCGCGTTTCACGAAGATCGGAAGAGGTAAAGCTCCGCAACTTTTCTGGTTCACTGGTTTGCCTTTTCCTTCGCTGTTTTGCCGCTCAAGCTACTGTTTCGAGTCCGTTTTGCTGCTGTTTCCTTGTGGTTTCGCTGCCGTTTCCTCTGTATTCTTTTGCTTACTGTTTTTGGGTGTGTTCTTCCTGTAATTTTCCTGTGTGTTATGTATGAGCTAGCTAGCTAGGGTTGAGAAGGTTGGTGAAGGGTCCTTTTTATAGGCAAAGGGTTAGGCTTGACAAGGAAAGGGATTTGATTTGGTGCTGGATAAGGGAAGTCAAAGATTGAGGGGGGACAAATCTTGGCTAGATAGGGAAGGTTGAATATTTAGTTTATGTTGATTAGGCATACAATATTTTAAGTTTGGGAATAATATATTGGTTGATTGATTTTAACTTGGTATGATTATATTTGATTGGTTTAGATTAGGTATGATTAATTTTAATTAGGCATATCTTCTTTTTAATTTTAGTTTAAGTTTGGTAAATATTTTACTTAATTGGTAAATGGTTTAAATATTTTATTTAATGTTTAATATTTAAATTAATATTTATTTATTTAATTTGGGATGTGTTTTATGGGCTTTGGGGAGCTAAATGGGTTGGGGTGTGAGGCTAGCAGCAAAACCAGAATTACCGACACCGTTCGAACGCTTCCTCGAACGCGACACGAACGTCCGCAATCTGTTTGACGTTCGAACGAAGTAACGAATACAGCACTAACGAAGACAGTGAGCTTGTTTATTCTGAATTTCCCCTTCCGATATCTGTTTCCTGCGGCTTCCGTGACTCAAAAGGTAGTGCCTCCAAATGAGACTCATCATCGGGTTTCACATGCAAAAATACAATGCCTACAATAACGCGTTCGAACGGTACCAGACCTGATGATACAAAATGCATGCGCATTCGAGTAGCGTTTGTAAAACGCGTTCGAACGGGAAACAGAAGGTTCGCGTTCATATAGCGTTCGATAATGCGTTCGAACGGATCCAGACCTGATAAAACAAAATGCATGCGCGTTCGAGTAGCGTTTGTAAAATACGTTCGAACGGGAAACAGAAGGTTCGCGTTCGTATAGCGTTCGAAAACATGTTCGAACGGGAACAGACCTGATGCACAAAATATGACGCAATACATACATAAAAAAGCAAATAGTGAAATACGAAGCGCGGCGAAGCATCGTGGCGAAGGATTTTAACCTCTTCAATTAGAGGACCTTTCATCGCACTTACTAAGCCCATGTGCTCGATCACATCATGCATACAAAAATAAAGACAATCATATCACACTTAGTATATCCGATTAAACATATCTTATATCCAACAGAACACACATCAACCGACGCGGCAAAGCATTGTGGTAAAGGATTTTAACCCCTCCAAATAGGGGACCTTTAATCCGACTTACTAAGCCCATGCACTCGATTGAATCATGCATACAAAAGTAACATGCAGAATTCAAATAACGAAAAATAAATAAACCGAAGCAACATAAAACAAAAGAGTGTGCCGTTTACTCAAGTGGTACGTGGAGTTGTATCCCGAGTACAGATCATACTACCGTCCATTCGGAATCGGCTATGAAATTTATGTCCGGGTTTCCATCCTATATACCACAAGAGGCGACACATTTTCCATTCCATTCAAGCCACAACATACATTCACAAACGACTCTCATGCGAATAGAATTCAATAAACAATCAAAAGACGAATATAAACTAATGAGAAAAGTGCCCTCAGGTCTAACCTTTTAAATCACCTCTCGGATGTACGGTACACGATCGTCGGAAGGGTGGATGCTCCGCAACTCTTCCGGTTCACTGGTTCACTGCTCTCGTTCGTTGTCTTATTGTTTTGAGTCGTCGTTCTCCATCTTTTGCTGCTGTTTCCTCTGTAATTTCCCCTCACTGTTCAGGTTACTGTTTTGGCGTTTCCACGGACTATTTCGAGTGTTTTTTGTGGGTTTTTAGTGCAGTCTTGTGTGATTATTTTAAGGATTATAAATGCATTTTTATGTTACTGTTTTGAGGATTTTAGGGACTGTTTTAAGAGGATTTGGCTGCTGTTTGGGGGTGATTTGGGCTACTGTTCAGGCGGGTTTTAGAAGGTGTAGGAGCTGCTGTTTTCGATGGAAAGGGGCTGCTGTTTGGGGGTGTATTTTCGGTGATGTGTGGAGGTTTAGGGGCTGCTGTTTTCGGTTGTGGAGTGGGGGAGATGAAGAGAATTATTTGTGTTTTTCTTCTTGCTATTGCCGTGAGTGGCTAGAGCTCTTGGTATTGTGATTTTCGTGTAAGCCTTGTGTATGAGCTAGGGGAGTGCATGTCTTGGTTAGGGGTTGTTTATATAGAGAAGGGCTAGGGCTTCACCTTGTCTCACAAGGAATGGATTTTGGCATTAAAAGGAGGATTTGATTTGGTATTCAACAAGGAAAGGATTAGATTGAAGGGGGACAAATTTGGTTTAGATTAGGAAGTCAATATCTTTAATTTGTTATAATTGATTTTAATTAGGCATGACATCTTTTTAATTTAGTTTGTGATTTTGTTTAGTTAGGAAGGAATCTTGTGTAATTGGTGGGTGAATATCTTAATTAAGGAATTAAAATATTTGACTGATTTCAATGTTTATTTTAATTTGGTATGTGATTTTTAGATTTATTTTGATTTCACCATGTGTTAAATGTGTGTTTTGAGTGGGCTTGGGCGAATTGGGCTTGATGTGAGGCTAGCAGCAAAACCAGAATTACCGACACCATTCGAACGCCTCCTCGAACGCGGGACGAACGGCCGCAATCTGTTTTCCGTTCGAACGCATACACGAACGCAGCACGAACGAAAACAGTGAACCTTGTTTATTCTGAATTTCCCCTTCCGATGTCCGTTTTCCGTGAGCTCCGTGACTTAAAAGGTAGTGTCTCCAAATGAGACTCATCATAGGGACTTATGTGCAAAAATGCAGTGCCTACAGTCGCCCCCACTTTGATGGGACTTGTGCAGTGTGTAACAGTGACAATCCTATCAAAGTTGTGCAATGCATTTTCACTTACCTGGCTCGCCAGCTGCCTCCTGACTTGCCTGCTGCCTCGACCTGAATTTGATGACGTGCCATTATTGGCGTGCTAAACCCCATACTTAGGGTGTCGCGGTAGTCCACACTAGTCCACGGTAATCCACGGAATCCACATAGTCCACGATAATCCACGGTAATCCACGGTAGTCCACGATAATCCACGGTAGTCCACATAATCCATATAGTCCACATAATCCATGGTAGTCCACATAGTCCACAATACTTCATGATAGTCCACGATAGTCCACATAATCCACAACACTTCAAGATAGTCCACGGTAGTCCACAACATTTTACGATAGTCCACGGTAGTCCACATAATCCATGATAGTCCACGGTAGTCCACATAATCCACAACACTTCAAGATAGTCCATAATAGTCCCAATATTTTACGATAGTCCACGGTAGTCCACATAATCCATGATAGTCCATGGTAGTCCACATAATCCACAACACTTCAAGATAGTCCACGGTAATCCATAATATTTCACGATAGTCCACGGTAGTCCACATAATCCATATAGTCCACATAGTCCACAATACTCCACAATACTTCATGATAGTCCACGGTAGTCCACAATATTTCACAATAGTCAACTGTAGTCCACATAATTCACATAGTCCACACGCCGTACCTGGCAAAACTGTTCTGATGACGCAGTGGGCCTCGACCCTGAGACACATCCCAATAACTGCAACCGACAACGGGGGCACCTCGACCCAACACCGCTGACAATAGGGACCTCGCCCTTGAACTGATGATGTAGTAGGTCCTCGACCCTAAAATGGTACTGATGTGGGCCTCGCCCTCAACTGATACTGATGTGGGCCTTGCCCCAAACTGATACTGATGAGGTGGTCCATTCTCGAACCAAGTTGAGGAGAGGTGGTCCATTCTCGGACCGTTTCGATGAGAGGTGGTCCATTCTCGAACCGTTACTGTGATGCGGTCCATTCCCGAACCTTGCTCCATTCTTGGAGTGCCACTCCCGGCTTGTTCATTCTCGAACTGTGTTTCCATTCTCGGAGTACCATTCCCGGCTTGTTCATTCTCGAACTGTGTTTCCATTCTTGGAGTGCCATTCCCGGCTTGTTCATTCTCGAACTGTGTTTCTATTCTTGGAGTGCCATTCCCGGCTTGTTCATTCTCGAACTGTGTTTCCATTCTTGGAGTGTCATTCTTGGCTTGACTGATTCTGATAATGATATGGGCCTCGCCCCCAGAGTGTCATATCCGGCAAAACTGATGTTGATAATGATGTGGGCCTTACCCCAAACTGGTACTGATGTGGGCTTCGCCCCCAAACTGGTACTGATGTGGGCTTCGTGCCCTAGATTGATGCTGATGTGGGCATTGCCCTCAAACTGATGTGGGCCTCGCCCCAACACTGTTACTGATGTGGGTCTCGCCCCAAACTGGTACTGATGTGGGCCTCGCCCCCCAACTGATACTGACGCGGGCCTCGCCCCTATTGATACTGATGTGGGCCTCAACCCTCAGATTACTACCCGAATATAACACCAATATGGGCCTCAGCCCCAGGATTATTACCCGATTCCGATATTGTGCTTTTGTTATGCCTTATTGGCTTGTCTTCGCCGCTTTCTCTTTTTCTTCTTCAAAACCTGTGAACACAAAACAAAACAAACACAAAAGGGTGCAAAATGGGTTACGTGTATGCATGTATGCGTGAATGTTCCCATCCCGTATGGTTAGGTCTTCTGCAAATTCTCTTGGTGACTGCCCAGTCTCATGTAAAATACAGCTTTAATCTGTCAACATTGATCGGCTCGGTGAACTCATTCCCTTCCAAGTCTGATAGCCTCACTGTCCCCGTTTCCCAGTTTCTGAATGACTATCTTATCTTTCTGTTTGCTTCTTCCGAGGATTCCCCGTGTTCTAAGCATCATTGTTTATCATAATACCAAGGTTGAATGCTTTTGTCAAATATACTCATGTTGCATATTCAAGCGAGTATGGGAAATGAACGTCTTTATTATCATTAGAAAAAGGTTCGACCAAACAGGCAAAATCAATGTCTATATCAAAAATGCAGGATCAAACAAACTATGAGGAAGAACTTCATCATTCGCAGCGCTGCCTTCTTCCTCGGCCTATGGTTCTTCATCGTTGTCACCCTCTATCCCCATGTACGAAGCTTGGTGGTTGAAAGCTTGGAGGACGAAGGTTTCGGGCAAGCCAGAGTTGATCATGTAGGTGGGTGGGGGAATAGAGTGATAATTTGGTAGAGGATTGGTGTGTGTGTTTGGCTGTTCTCTTTCAGGGTCAGGGATTTTGTGGGAGTCAATTAAGTCTTGGATCTCATGGCGGAGACGGGTACAACTATTGGTGTCATGGCCAGGTTGTTGGTGGAAGTGGTAGTAGCGGTTCATATTGAGGCTTGGTGGGGGAGGATTTGGGAGTGGTCTAGGTTCCAAGAGTTTTAAGAGTCCTTGCCTGGTCAGCTTCTCAAGCACTTTGGACAAGGGTATACCCAAGTTAGAAAAGCGCCTATTCTTAATAGCAGCAATCTCGGTAGTAGCGGGCTTGGTCTTAGAATGCCCTCCAAAATTCCTCCTATTATGGCCATAAAACTTTCTGTTTTCAACCTCTTCTTCCTCAATATCTATGACAGTTTCCCTCAACTGTCGGAAATCCGTAATCATTGAAGTCATCCTCTTCAACTTGCCATAGATCGAGGGCTTAGTGCCCTTGATGATCATTTTAATCTGGTCATTCTCAGAGGGCCGAGTCTGTATTTTCAGAAGCTGGCTTCTCCAGCGGTCTACATACTCCTTGAAGCTTTCTTCCGGCTTCTGCGTAGTGTTCTCCAAATCACGGAGTGACAAGTCAATCTTTAAGTCTATGACATACTGCTTCAGAAAAGCATCAGCTAGCTCCCTCCAATCTTCCTTCACTTTCTTCCCAAAACTGTGGTACCACACCACGGGAGCTCCCTCGAGCGACATTCCAAACATTTTCTGCACTTGGCGCTTAGATAAACCAACTGAACTCATAACTGATACAAACTGCCGGAGATGTACCCTTGGATCCCCATTCCCGTTAAACTTAGCCATATCAGGCATCTTGAACTGTGCCGGCAACTGTTCCTTGAAAGTCAGTGTGTCATAATCCAGCAAACCTCATTTTTACCCCTCATCTTGCGGGTAACTGACTCAACCTGATCCCGAAGCTTCTGAAATTCTGCCTGAGACCCAATCACTCTGCCTGTTGCATACTCTGCCATGTCGTCATCAAAAGCGGGGATGTCATCCCCCAACCCATTCGGAGGCTCCTCGCGCCTCACATTCTCAGAATTTCCCCCAGCACGGGGCACAGCCATATTTGTCATGGCAGTAGTCAAGGCTTGCAATTGTTCAGTAACTTTGGCGAAACCATTCTCCAACTGATCTATCCGGGATACCTCAATATCTGATTCACTCATGTCTGTTCTCAGTATTTTGGTGAGCCTTCCCTTTTTTTCTAACCCAACAGGAATCTATGATGCCTTTTTGAGACATAGAAGGTGTTAACATGACATATGTATGTATGAGGTGCATGAGATGCATGTAATATATATAACATACCAAATCAACTTAAATTTTCAAACAAATCGGCCTGTTATCATTTTAGAAGCTTTCGGGCTAACTGTCATAGGAGTGAACTCGTCCTAGTTTAAATGGCCCAACAAGTTCACATCTCATGGCAATGAGCCCAACTAAATCCAAATGGTAATGTTCCAAACACAAGCACAAAGGAACGATAATGCAAACATAAAACAATAATTTCTACAGAATGGTCCATCAACATTTCAGAAGCTTTGGGCCCAATGGTCATAAGGTACGAACTCGCCCTAGTTTAAATGGCCCAGCAAGTCCGCATTTCTGACAATGGTCCAACTGCATCCAAATGAGGATGGTCCACAAGCACATACTCGAGGAAATAATTGTTACTTTAACCATACAACCCCGGTCTATGGGTGGGTTCACAAGAGTGTAGACAAAGGCTCTCATCGGCGAATGATGGCCCACAACTAGGTATCCCCAATCAAGGGTTCGAGCGACCAAGTGAGCGCACCCTTTTTTATACACTAAGGTACGTGCCAATGAGCTATGGTGTGTGACTGGCTGTCAAATGGATTTCCCGTTGTAGACTCCCCAGAGGGAGGGTGGAGCGAGGCTCTCTTAAGTACCCTAGCCTCTTAGGCTCTTATCGCTTGGTGTCAGGAATAAACAACGAGTCCTCCAAATTAGTCCATTACAATAGGCTACGGGTAGATGGCTATATAGGTGCCTTCACAGCTTTTCCTTCTAGAAAGGTAGTGAATGAAGGAAGACACCAAACTATTACCTAGCCTCAAGATGCCCTTGATTAAACCCTCACTTTATCCACTATAGACACGGTCCATTAGAACATAAATCTAAACATTACAAGACAATATTTCGGGGCCGATTCTCTATCCCCAGTGGAGTTGCTAGACTGTGGGACACAGGATCTGGGGTGACGCATGCTGTCTCGGGCTCGCGGCCCGGTGGGAGTACGGAGTAGCCACGGGGGACTAAACCGGAGAATAATGGAGTCGCCACCCGGTGTGAACCGGGAAAATGAGATTTAAGGCCGCACTCACCCCTCGAAAGGGAAGACCTCAAACCGTTGGGTTCGGAATGGTCCCTTACTTATGTCACTTGTAATGAAAGGATTTGTGTAATAATTTAATCAGGCCTAAGTAACACTTATTTCCAAGAGTATCATACTTCTAAATCCACATGCATGAAATTAATCATCACAACATGCAACATCATATGGCAATCTCACGAACATTTCTCAATCATATGGTAGGGAAAACTAAGAACAACATAATCATGCTTGAGTACTATCTCCTGAATATATTAACCAAATAACATGCTAACAGCCTAATCATGCTTGAATATCATCCCAAAAACACATCGAATGGATAAATGCAGGAATACAAATAATATGATTGGCTACATAATGCAAAGGAGATCACCCAAAAGGCAGTTGTGCATGAAATATGATGAGACAGACTTAGTTCAGTGTGTGCGCGTTCGTGTAGCATTCGTAAACGCGTTCGAACGGTAAATAGAAGGTTCGCATTCGTGTAACGTTTGATAACGCGTTCGAACGGTACCAGACCTGATGATACAAAATGCATGCGCGTTCGAGCAGCGTTTGTAAAATGCTTTCGAACGGGAAACAAAAGGTTCGCGTTCATATAGCGTTCGATAACGCGTTCGAATGGATCCAGACCTGATAAAACAAAATGCATGCGCGTTCGAGTAGCGTTTGTAAAACGCGTTCGAACGGGAAACAGAAGGTTCGCGTTCGTATAGCGTTCGAAAACACGTTCGAACGGGAACAGACCTGATGCACAAAATGTGACGCAATACATACATAAAAAACCAAATAGCGAAATACGAAGCGCGGCGAAGCATCGTGGCGAAGGATTTTAACCTCTTCAATTAGAGGACCTTTCATCGCACATACTAAGCCCATGCGCTCGATCACATCATGCATACAAAAATAAAGACAATCATATCACACTTAGTATATCCGATTGAACATATCTTATATCCAACCGAACACACATCAACCGGCGCGGCAAAGCATTGTGGTCAAGGATTTTAACCCCTCCAAATAGGGGACCTTTAATCCGACTTACTAAGCCCATGCACTCGATTGAATCCTGCATACAAAATTAACATGCAGAATTCAAATAACGACAAATAAATAAACCGAAGCAACATAAAACAAAAGAGTGTGCCGTTTACTCAAGTGGTATGTGGAGTTGTATCCCGAGTACAGATCATACTACCGTCCATTCGGAATCGGCTATGAAATTTATGTCTGGGTTTTCATCCTATATACCACAAGAGGCGACACATTTTCCATTTCATTCAAGCCACAACATACATTCACAAACGACTCTCATGCGAATAGAATTCAATAAACAATCAAAAGACGAATATAAACTAATGAGAAAAGTGCCATCAGGTCTAACATTTTAAATCACCTCTCGGATGTACGGTACACGATCGTCGGAAGGGTGGATGCTCCGCAAATCTTCTGGTTCACTGGTTCACTACTCTCGTTCGTTGTCTTACTGTTTTGAGTCGTCGTTCTCCATCTTTTGCTGATGTTTCCTCTGTATTTTCCACTCACTGTTCAGGTTACTGTTTTGGCGTTTCCACGGACTGTTTCGAGTGTTTTTTGTGGGTTTTTAGTGCAGTCTTGTGTGATTATTTTAAGGATTATAAATGCAGTTTTTATGTTACTGTTTTGAGGATTTTAGGGACTGTTTTAAGAGGATTTGGCTGCTGTTTTGGGGGTGATTTGGGCTACTGTTCAGGCGGGTTTTAGAAGGTGTAGGAGCTGCTGTTTTCGATGGAAAGGGGCTGCTGTTTGGGGGTGTATTTTCGGTGATGTGTGGAGGTTTAGGGGCTGCTGTTTTCGGTTGTGGAGTGGGGGAGATGAAGAGAATTATTTGTGTTTTTCTTCTTGCTATTGCCGTGAGTGGCTAGGGCTCTTGGTATTGTGATTTTCGTGTAAGTCTTGTGTATGAGCTAGGGGAGTGCATGTCTTGGTTAGGGGTTGTTTATATAGAGAAAGGCTAGGGCTTCACCTTGTCTCACAAGGAAGGGATTTTGGCATTAAAAGGAGGATTTGATTTGGTATTCAACAAGGAAAGCATTAGATTGAGGGGGGACAAATTTGGTTTAGATTAGGAAGTCAATATCTTTAATTTGTTATAATTGATTTTAATTAGGCATGACATCTTTTTAATTTAGTATGTGATTTTGTTTAGTTAGGAATGAATCTTGTGTAATTGGTGGGTGAATATCTTAATTAAGGAATTAAAATATTTGATTGATTTCAATGTTTATTTTAATTTGGTATGTGATTTTTTGATTTGTTTTGATTTCACCATGTGTTAAATGTGTGTTTTGAGTGGGCTTGGGCGAATTGGGCTTGATGTGAGGCTAGCAGCAAAACTGAAATTACCGACACCGTTCGAACGCCTCCTCAAACGCGGCATGAACGCCCGTAATCTGTTTGCCGTTCTAACGCATACACGAACGCAGCACGAACGAAAATAGTGAACCTTGTTTATTCTGAATTTCCCCTTCCGATGTCAGTTTTCCGTGACCTCCGTGACTTAAAAGGTAGTGTCTCCAAATGAGACTCATCATAGGGACTTATGTGCAAAAATGCAGTGCCTACAGAAGAAACTCATTCATGCATACATGCATACACGTAACGTATTTTGCATTCCTTTTTCTGTTTGTTTTGTTTTGTATTCACAGGTTTCAACAAAGAAAAAGAGAAAGCATCCAACGCAAGCCAACCAGAAGCAGCAACAGTACAGTGTCAGCAGTTTTCAGGAATGAATCACAGGGCGAGGCCCATATCAGTATCAGTTGGGGCGAGGCCCACATCAGTATTAGTTGGGGCGAGGCCCATATCAGTATCAGTTCGGGGGAGGCCCACATCAGTATCAGTTAGGGGCGAGGCCCACATCAGTATCAGTTGGGGTGAGGCCCATATCAGTATCTGTTGGGGGAGAGGTCCATATCAGTATCAGTGGGGGCGAGGCCCATATCAGTATCAGTCTGGGGGCGAGGCCCATATCAGTAGCAGCTGGGGGCGAGGCCCATATCAGTATCAGTTGGGGGCGAGGCCCATATCAGCATCAGTTTGGGGATGAGTCCTAGGGCTGAGGCCCGCATCAGCATCAGTTTGGGGATGAGTCCCAAGGCCGAGGCCTATATCAGTATCAGTTTTGGGATGAGTCCCAGGGCCGAGGCCCACTTCAGTATCAGTTTGGGGGCGAGGCCCACATCAGTGTCAGTTAAGGGGCGAGGCCAACATCGGTATCGGTTTGGGGGCGAGGCCCACATCAACATCATGCATCCATACATACATGCATACATATCACATACATATAATTTTTTTTTTTGTATTCGCAGGATTGTAGCGGCAAAGACCACCTCATCAAGTAACGGTTCAAAAATGAGCCACATTCTCGGACAGCACGGTTCAGAAATGGACTGCTACCACAACAGATGCCGAAAATGGCGCTCCAAAATGGAGCACACATGACAGATGCCGAAAATGGCGTTCCAAAATGGAGCACACACAGTAAAAGCCGAAAATCTGCATTTTAAGCCTTTAGAAACACCCAAAAATAGTAGCCAAAAACACCAAAACCAATTACCAAAATACAGCAGAAATACAGTAGCAAAACAGCAGCGAATCGGAGACGAAGCAGTAGCGAATCGGAGTCAAAACAGTAGCTTGAGCAGTGGAACAGCGAGGAGAGGTGTGAACCTGTGAACCGGAAGAGTTGCGGAGCATCCCCCTCCCTTTTTTTCGACGACCGTGCACCGTACTTCTGAGAGTCGACATAAAAGGTTAGACCTGATGGTACTTTTCCTATTATTTCCATCTATCTTTTTAATTATTTTATTCATCTTTGTCGCATGAGAGTCGTTTATTAGTGCATGATTGTGGCCCTTAAATGAATGAAAGATGTGTCGCCTCTCGTGGTATATAGGATGGAAACCCGGACATAAATTTCATAGCCGATTCCGAATGGACGGTAGTATAATCTGTACTCGGGATACAACTCCACGTACCACTTGAGTACACGGCACATACTTTATTTTATCATGATTTGTTTATTGTCGTCATTTATTTTCTGCATCTTATTTGTTTGAGTAATGATGAGGTCAAGCGCATGGGCTTAGTAAGTGCGATTAAAGGTCCTCTATTTCAAAGGGGTTAAAATCCTTTACCACGATGCTTCACCGCGCCGGACGATGTATATTCGTTTGAATGTGAGATGTGTTCAATCGGGTATATGAAGTCTGATATCGTTGTTTCTATTTTTATATGCATTATGATGAGATAAAGTGCATGGGCTTAGTAAGTGCGATTAAATGTCCTCTATTTTGAGAGGTTAAAATCCTTTACCATGATGCTTTGCCACGCCGGATAATGTATATTTGATTGATGTGAGATATGTTCAATCGGATACACGAAGTCCGATATCGTTGTCTCTACTTCTTTATATATGTATTGTGTTGTTTGCGTATGGGCTTAGTAAGTGCGATTAAAGGTCCTCTATTTTGAGAGGTTAAAATCATTTACCACGATGTTTTGCCGCGCCGGATAGTGTATATTCGATTGGATGCGAGATGAGTTCAATCGGATACGTGAGGTCCTACATTGTGGATTTGTTTGTCTATGTATGTGTTGCATACATCAGGTCTGGTTCCGTTCGAACGCCACACGAACGCGAACCTTATGTTTACCTTTCGAACGCGTTCGCAAATGCTATGCGAACGCGCACGCATTTTCTTAGTTTCATCATGCATCAGGTCTGGTTCCGTTCGAACGCGTTCTCGAACGCTATACGAACGCGAACCTTCTGTTTACCGTTCGAACGCGTTCTCGAACGCTACGCGAACGTGCATGTATTTTCTTAGTTTCATCATGCATTAGGTCTGGTTCCGTTCGAACGCGTTCTTGAACGCTATACGAACACAAACCTTCTGTTTACCTTTCGAACGCGTTTACGAATGGTACACGAACGCGCACCCACTGAACTGAGTCATTTTTATCAGATTTCATGCATAATTGTCCCTAGTAGTTATCCCTTCATATGATGAACCTGATTGCTTCTCTGTATTACGCAAGATTTTGCATTTGTCGTTCATCTGTATTCCCCACATGTATGAGTACAATGTGTTTATTAACTTGTATGCTTGCCGTATGTTAATTTATCTTCATGCATGTGAATTGAGACATAGATTATATGCAATTAGGCTGTATGCAAATTAAGACATGGATTATATGCAAATAGGTTGTATGTAAATTCGGATATAGGTTATATGTAAATATGAAGATGTGTTACATGTAAATTTAGATGAACTTTTTGATGTATGCATGCGAACTTAGGAGTAAATCATCCTTGGAAATATGTTGCTTAGGCTTGGTTAGATTATTGCACAAATCATTTTATTACAAGTGGCATGAGTAATGGACCATTCTGAACCCAACGGTCTGAGGTCTTCCCTTGCGAAGGGTGAGTGCGGCCTTAAATCTTTGTCCCGGTTGACACCGGGTGGTGACTCCATCATTTCTCCGGTTTAGTCCCCCGCGGGCTACTTCGCACTCCCAACCGGGCCGCGAACCCGGAACAGCATGCGTCGTCCAGTTCCTGTCTTCCCACTGGGATGTTTGTATTCATGAATCAGACATAAATACGGTCCGGATTGGCATGTTTTGAACAAAAGGGACCAAAATGCAATTACTTGAAAATTTGGGGGTTGTCACTGCAATTAGAAAAAAATTGGGGATTTGTGTTAAATCTGATTTTGATGCATTAGATGTGTTGAAAAATATTTTAGAAATGATTTAGAATCATCCAAAATTATATTCGATAATTTTTGGGCTAAAATACTCAATTTACAAAGTTTTGGGGCAATTCTATAATTACTAAGAAATTTGATCTCTTGTGTCATTTTTCAGAATTTGATAATTGAATAATTAAATAAATAAGTTTATTTAATTGATCCGAGAAAAAGTTTTGAAATCGAAAATTTTGATTTTCTGCTATTCTGATGTGTTACCGATATTCCCCTTTAAAACCCCAACAGCCCAAACTCTGAAACTCTGGCCCCTCATGATTTTTTCTTGGTATAGGCTCAACCAAGTTAGCGACACAGTCGCGTAATGGATTTTGATGACATCAACACTTGAAGACTTCGACGCACAACAGTGAGACATTACAAAAAGATGTCGAAGCACGTTAGTTGTGAAGAGCGATAATGTGAGGACTAGCGGCAAAACAAAGACAATCTTGCCTAGTCTTAACTTAGGGTTCTAAATGTATTGTGAATTGATTATTCAAGTACCTAAGCTCATAGGAAACATGCACATTCACTTATATGCATTAGGCTCATGTACAAAATGCCTTAAAACTTCATATATGCATTTTTGGTACAGAGACCGGCATACCAATCCCTTACCGGTCCCTATACCGGTGAGATGCTCTGTTTTGCAAGCTCTCTGGAACCGGCACATTTCATATCGGTGACCATACCGGTCATACTAGGGATTTAATATATAATAGAATCGGCGTGCATCACACCGGCTATCATACCGGTGAGCCAAACCGGCACGGACCATACCGGTCGATATACCGGTGACCGATAAGAACCAAACCGATCCTCATACCGCTGACCATACCGACCTAACAGATATATTCAAATGGTAATATAGCCGTTGAAAGTTATTATTATGCCAGACCGGTATACCGGTGTCTGTAGACCGGCATACCGGTCTCAAACATGCAAGTGTTGGGGTTTTAAGGGGGAATATCGGTAACGCAGCGGAATCGCGGAAAATCAAAATTTTTCGATTTCAAAACTTTTTCTCAGATCAATTAAATAAACTTATTAATTTAATTATCCAATTATCAAATTCTAAAAAATTACACAAGAAATCAAATTTCTTGGTAATTACCGAATTGCCCCAAAATTTTGTTAATTGATCATTTTAGTCCAAAAGTTGTCAAATATAATTTTGGAAGATTCTAAATCATTTCTAAAAATTCTTTCAACACATCTAATGCATCAAAATCAGATTTCACACAAATCCTCAATTTTTAGTCTAATGCCGTGAGCCACCCAAAATTTTCAATTAATTGCAATTTGGTCCCTTTAGTTCAAAACATGCCAAGATCAAATCCAATCAACCTAAAATTTTACATGCATCATATTCATACCATAATTCATCATATATATGAAAAGCCCCAAATTTGGAGTGGGTTAAGAACCCTAATTTTCCAATTTTACCAAATTGTCCAATTTCACCAAATTTACAAAATCCAACACTTTAATCCATTCAATAATTCACCAATATAGCCTCACCACTTTGAAACAACTCTAGAACAATTCTAGGTCACCAAGGAGTGGCTTAACAACTCTAGAATGGCAACTTGAATTTCTAAAAATTAAAAGTAAAGCTTTGAAACCATTTCAAGCTTACTTACATGCATCAAACTTTCATTCAAGTTCACAACCATATAAACACAAACTATGAGAGTAGAGATAACATCAAAGCATCAAAAAATGAAGCTAAGCATGTTAGAAACATATTTCATGTTGAAGACATTAAAGAAAGACTTACAAAAATAAGCTTTTTCAAGCCTTTTTCCCTTTAGCCTTCAAACTTTGCTCTCAACTCTCTTTTATGTTTATTTTGGTTTCAAATGAACTTGTTAAACACTAAAATATGAAACAAAACAATATATACTCTCCCAAATTGCCCTTGGCCGAATTTGGAGGAAGAAATATCTAAATATTATATTTTTGTGTCATTTAATTTACAACTTGTTTTCTAAATCATTACACTTTAATAAATTATTCAACTAAGTCAACAATTGCAACTCAAAATATAACAATTATATTTAATTTAGGTATATGGCCGAATTTAACAAAAAATTAAAGGAAAATGATATTTCAATTTTAAACACTTTAAACAAATATCAAAGAAGTCAAATCCAATTTAACTACCATTTCCTTTTCTTTAAAGTCAACAATAAACACTTATAATCATTTACTAACTTTATCATTTCATAAGATATTTATATTTTAATTATATTAATCATTTAACAATTAAATAATTAAATAATTAATTAAATACAAATATCTCAAATATATGTATTATATTTACTTTAAATATCTCAAATACATATATAAATGATATATGTCAAATACCTTTATTTGATAATTTATTAATGTGTATTTAATAATATCATATATTAAATACAAATACACATTAATTAGGAAATGACGGTTCGGCCCGTTTGCATGTATTTTTCGTTTAACGTTTAAACGATTTATAAATAATCATCATTATTTATAAAAGTTGCCGTAGTGCTCTACGAGTATATTTCATTAGTAAGACTCTCTAGATTCAGGTATATCTGTCACAAAATCCAATTTCGTATTCATAATTTACCCACCCATAAATTATGACGACCACAGATAAACTAGCTGGATCATACAGGTCGAGGTCATTGCATACGTATAATCCCTTCGTCACAGGTATCCAGATAATACCAGAGATATAGATGTAAACGTCAAATCTCTATAGGTATTATCTCATCGATGTATCTATTAGAAATCTCTAAATAACATTCGGAACTCACTTCCGAAGTATATTGTGGCTACAAACTTAACAGACTGCTAATCATATATGGACTACCTATGCTCTGTACACAGAATTGACGGATCCTCTCTTGATACACACAGGATATCCTGAGGATCGATACACACCCAACGAACAGGTGGAGGTCTGATCTAAATAGTTCTGTGACGTGACTGCCATCTAAGTGTGAAGGATGTATCATACATCCATAGTGGTATCTCAAGTCGAAGGACCACTATGCTACTCAACCCGAGAAGATTCTTATTAACGTAGGTGTACCATCCATTAAGAATCTTCGGTGAGTCGTTCAGTGTTCATCCACTATAAACACCTACACGTCTATACGAGTCTCCCCAGACTCATGGTTCATTGGGATAAACCATCAGACCAAGTCTCGATATACGACATGTACTGGTCTCAAAGGATTTGACTAACCAACCCGTGTTAGTAAATTTTGACCAGGAACTATGTTTGATAATATGCATTTAGCAGTGACACTTCCCAATGTCAATTACAAACTACCTTTATAACTGTGTACTGTATTATATATTATTGGGCCTTTGTCTAATATATACATATCATTAAACCACATTTAGTTTCAATCTAATCGTAATCAAATCGAATACGTATATAAAAACAAGAGGTGCAACCATAAATAAGTAATATTATGGATAAAGGGGATGTTCGTATTCATAAATCATACATAAATACGATCCGGATTGGCACCCTGAGCACCAACCCCAACAATTTCTCCCACTTGCTCTTGTGCCAATCCACAGTATCATATATACATCTCAATGTGTATCGTATACACATAGCCCTCAAAAGCTCACCTAGCACTTAAGAGGTATGCAACAAGAAGTAAGTCCGCTATAACATAATGAGTTTGTCAAACAAACCCAATCGTTTCTCATAGCTAGTATCTTTCATATTTTGTAAAATCTAAATTATACATTAATTTGAATCAGACACTACATCAGTATTGTGCTACAGCTAGTTGACCGGTGCGTAATCACACGCGTATAACGCAAGCACACGCATCGTTCAAGTAGTATAAAAAGTATCGATCTCACGAGGACTTAATACCTAATCTATTAATTTTATGAGGTCAAATGATTACTAGTATCTAACAGGTTGATTGATTGAATTGAAATAGTGATGATTTTGAATTTAAAAACAAGTAAATAAAATTACGCGAAAGTAGGTTTAAGAAAATTCAAGATTAGGAAACTATCTAGGGTTGTGAATCTTCCAATATCATTTTAAAGATGAAGTGGTTATTTCATTTTTGTGTAATATATCGGTTTACTAACCTGGAACACTAAATTTTGCGAAAGCCTCTGTCGATGGTCAGACGCAAATACCCAATATAACCCAATTGAACCATATGTCTATGTCAACCAAATTACCCGGATTCATTAAGTTTAAGTTCCAATTATGGCTACCCCCGCCCGACAAGTATATGTCTATCCTGTAAGGAAATCTATTGAAGGGTTATTTATCCTCAAGGAAGATCGTAGGCTATTAAGTCTAAGGCTGAAACCTAAAATTCCTTTGTCAAGTTTATTTTAGATTTACCAGATCAATCTTATTAGTGGCCAATTAACAAGACGCATTAAGCTTAAGACTTAATAAGTAAACCTTTAAATTACCCAAACTATAAAATAACCCCTTATAAACCGGTGATATTGGATTTCATCACAACCCCAGATAACTGGCTTAGTTACGACACATATTTACGGGTAGTAAAAACTTATATAAAATAAAAGACATAAAGTAAAATGCTGAAAAGTAAATTACTGAAAATTAAATGCTGAAAAGTAAATGCTGAAAGTAAATTACTGAAAAGTAAATGCTGAAAGTAAATTGTTGAAAGTAAATTGCTGAAAAGTAAATGCTGAAAGTAAATTGCTGAAAGTAAATTGCTGAAAAGTAAATAAAGTACAATAAAAGAAAATGCTGAGGTAAAATGATCCACTTTTATTACTTCTATTTTAGATATCTCCTTTAATATAATATATTAACTTTGCATGATAATTACCAACCAGCCATATAGGCGGTATCCAGATTAAGTCAAATTAATAATTAATTACCAACCGACCAATCAGGCGGTATCCAGTTTAGTTAGGTTAAAACCAATTTAAATAATTACCAACCGACCAATATGGCGGTATCCTCGTTAACTCAGATTTTAACTAGTTTATATATTATAATTAAGGGAGATTAATCTAAATATTAGTAATAAAAGTTTTACCTTTTACCCCAGCAAAGGGGAGTTACCTCCGTATTACTGAAAAGTAAAAACTGAAAATTAAAGAAAGAAAAGTACTGTGCGTAAAAGTAAATTGCGGAAAGTAAAAACTGAAAAGTAAAGAAAAGAAAGTGCGAAAGCGGAAATTAATTACTGAAAGCTGTAAATAAACAAACAAGATACAATCTTCTTAGTATTCTTAAGGAATTTCTTAGAAGAAAGTATGAATTTACAAATGAAATGGCTTGGTATTTATAGGCAAAATTTTGCTTCCATCAAATCATCCACCAAATCCATTATTAATTGCTCCACTAATTGCTCCACTAATTGCTCCACCAAATCCATTATTAATTGATCCACTAATTTCTTATAATGTTTGGTGGTGATTTGATAATTTTTATTATTTATTTATTAATTTATTTTTTTGCTTTGAAAATGATTGAAAATGACTTTAATAATTACACAACACACTTATGGATAGTTCATCAGTTTCGGGCATGAAATCTTCATAATTCCAAATTATTTTGTCTTTCAAAGTTGTAGATCTTTGAGGCTTCTTTAATCTGGAACTTGAATCAGCTCAATCCAATATCGGAGTAAAACGTTATGCCCAAAATACGACAGATGCGCAAAACTAGAATTTCCAAAACTGCACTTCGTTAAAACGCCCTTTCAAGTTTCCAATCTCCAAAATTAATATGTCAAGTCCAATTTTTGCTCTTATTTGACCCACATTTCATCCTAAATTATTTCATTGTGTCCCAATATTATTTTATCTGCAAAATAAACTAAAACACATCAAAATGTTCATCAAACCCGAGAAACTAAACAAAATATTAAGTAAAAGGGGCGGTAAATATTGATATATTTTCCGCTCATCACTACTGAGTTGTCCAAGTATTCAGGGATCAAATCCAAAATACTATGCGGACAACCGTAAGCACAACACCAATATAAAACTTCTAATTTATAAGGTCACTATGCAACTTCATAAGTCAATACTTCATAAGTTGCATCTAATTCCACTCACAAAGTAGAATCATCGGTGACACTCCCACTGCATCTTTTCTGACTCTTTATGACGTAGATTGTCTAACGTCATAATTAGTCTCAAAACTAATATGACTTTAATGGTTGCAGACTGTATTCTCCATGAATTAGAAACTCGTTCTTAATATCTCAAAGATCACAAAGAACATGTTTCAAGATCCATCCTATGGTCTATAGGATATCAAAATAACTCGTGACATTTACGATTAAATCGATATCTTTAATCGCAAATACTAAAGTATTCATTATGTCATCATCAAATGATACAAAAGATTTATTAGACATTCTAATCAATATCTCTTTCGAAAAAGGAATCACCCTTACGAAAGATGAATACTATATACAAGACACACATGAACTATCAAACAGTTATACTAATTGTCATACAGATAGCCTAGTTATGTCCTTTATTAGATCATATCTAATATTCGACTAATAGGAGTATCTCACAAGTCTCTTAGTCTTATATCTTATATATAAAACTTTATATCGTATATAACAGAGACTACTCCCACTGCTTTCACGGAGTAAAGAAGACTTAGGTAAACCTTTTACCTTACAAACATCTCATTATTACTATAATAATGATAATGTTGTTAGGATATATAACACTAGAAAGTAATTTGTACGCTCCCACTAACCCTTGAATCACATATGTATTCTCTATACTTTGACAAGATCAGACAATCTGACTGATATCAAAAATAGAGAACACGGATTTCCGGAAGACTTATCCGAGTCTACAATAGGCTCTATAAGCTAGCACACTAAACTGAGATCTCAGTAGAACACAAACTCTAGGGCCATTCTAGAATGAACTCTTCAAACAAAGAAATCACAACTGATCTCTTATCTAAATAAGTCATTCAAAAACTCCACTTTGCATTCTTTAGCTAAAATGTACAGTTTAATATCAACATTAACCAATATATCTTTAATTGTTCAATTAGCGTGACTAGAGACAAGTTTTCTCAGAATCTACAATAGATTGCTGAGAATAACTTTTCTCACTGTCATACTATAAATGTCAAACCTTTAATAAGCTCACACTGCTTTCGCTACGCAAACAATTAGCACATATCATGAACTAATTCATAATGAAAGCATAATCAAGTTCAAAACTTGATCGTAGTAGGCTATGAACAATCTTAGATCTATGGTTCAATGGTGAACTTCCAGAATCGATATCAAATATCGCTTCCATTAAAAGTTATAGGATAATTTTTTCTTCGGTAAGAAAACAACAGAACCATTAAGTATCAAACACTCGTAAAGTATTCTGATATCCTATTAGACTTATATAGAAGATGTATAACGGTTGTTTCATCTTATTAATTATGTAGTTCCATTTATAGTTTATCATTCTCACATTTGACTTCAATAAGTCAAGTCTTTTCTACAATTTTTAACATCTGATGTTACACACCAATAATAAAACAATTTTATTACTTAGGATCGTAAGAAAGATATTCTATCAAATAGAATACAATATTCTATAAAATAGAATAAATGATAAACTTTTACTTATACCTCCGAGATGTAAGTAATTTCCATTATATAACTATTATATAAAAGAAAGATTCAAATCTTAAACTTTTCAAGATTCGGATTTTCAATCTATACATATCATATATGTAACTGTAGAATTTAATGGAACGTAAATTAAAAAGTTGAACTAGTATTACTGGAGCATATCCCCAAGAGTATTGAAACTAATTCGGTAATATTCAATATCAAACGAATCAAATCATATAAGATTCGACTGCTCCCACAACTCAATTCCATCAAGATGGAATAGTGGAAGAATAATATTGAATATGAATCATATTCACTTAATAACCTTAGAACTAATTGCTTTAAATTCATATGTTTGATCGTATCAAAGATCTTTGAACAGTTCAAAGACTTGTAATGAATTTTAAGGATAGAGTTCTCAAAAAACTTCAGATTGAATATATTTGAACAAGTAAAAAATGTTCAACCTACGTTTCATCAGAACAGATTGAAAGTACTTGATACTTTCAAGACGTTCAATATGTGTTCCTTCAGATACACGTAACTAAGTTATGACAATTCATAAACTAAGTTACGAAGTAAAGAAAACTACCTTAAGCAATTATAATTCATTAAACTACATACATCTAATGTATCAGTTTAATAAATTTGGTGGTCCAATGACAATTTTTTGGTTAAACGAGATCTTAATCACCTTCCTGAATACAATATTCATTAAATGGATAAGGATATGTGGTGTGATCTCGTATCAAACCATCCTTTATCATACGGAATAAGCATACAATGCTTAAGTGATAAAATCTCATAAAGCACCGTTCTAAATTATTTACTTTACCGAATAATTTTTCTTAATGTTTATCTCTATGTCAATGACACTACTTGTTATATTTAAAATATATATAACAATTGTTTATAAATAACAAATAACTATCAAATAGTCGCAAGTTCCTATATCAAATATCAAAACAATGGTTAACTAATATTTTAAATAACTAGACGGGAGATCTGGTATCCAATACATATAGTTGTAATATTGTGAAAATCGATATTTTCTATACATAACTATACGCATCTCATTTCTTTAGCTTTACTATTTACATTCAACTATTCACAACAATTGCAAATAACTGATTAGAAAATTATGTCAGACACATTGCCTCTAAAGGTAATTAAAGCTAAGAAACGTCATTACTAGATAAACAAATACCTAATGGGGCTTTCTTAATGCCAGTCAAGAATCAAGAGACACTAACTAATTCAAGTCAATTTTTACTGCATAAGAAATTATTCTCTCTAAAGTATTATATCCTAAAAGGGATATCTATCTAGATTATCTATCATGACTTAGAAACTAAGTCATTAACCATCTTGATTTTTCAAGAAAATCGGAACAACAGTTCCCGATGGCTTAGACCAATCTAATAATATCCTAGTCTAATAGTATATAGAACCTATTCTAGAATAACTGCAACCAAGAGTCAAGTCAGATAACATATCAAAATATGTGTGCAGTGAATTAAAAGTTTAATTCTATCTAATATAGATTAAGGAAACAAACAAGCGGCAATTTCCATAACAATACACACTGCCTAAGTTATGGAATATTTTAAACTTAGTAGTGTCTCCCACTATTTTACGTAATACCGTAATCCCCAACGGAAAAATGAGAATTCAATAATTAAATCGAATTCCATAATGGGAAGAGGACCCCATGAATATATTTTGACTCACAGCAGAGGTACGGTCTCGCCTACGTATATTCACAAGTAGACAACTCATTGTCAATCACTCACTAGTGACTCATAGGTTTCCGGTCCTAGTCGTTTCTCGTTGTCGTTGCTAAGGCAGGCCCACAAAGAGACATACCAAGGTTAAATTCGTCAATGATAAACTCAAGTTACTTGCGTAACCCTGACAGCTAGGGTACGTTCAGGATTCCGCTTTCGCTTGAATTTATCTAGTATCTAATATAAATCCGGCATAAATAAATCTCTATCGGCTACACCCTCACAGCAAAGGCATGGTCTGGGATGTAGTCACGGAAAAATATTCATAAATCGTATTGACAAGACGGACCAAGAAGCAAGTATTCCAAATACCTGTTACTTTAAAACCTTATTAAGCGGGGAAATTCCATAAAGTGTCATACACTTTAAATTTAATCAAATTAAAAGAAAGCATGCATGTATCAAGTAAAGAAAAGAACAAACATTAGATTTTAAAGGGCTAATCATTTCGGGGTGTCTAGAATCAGACTTGCTCTGATACCATTTTGTTGGGGTTTTAAAGGGGAATATCGGTAAAGCAGCGGAATCGCGGAAAATCAAAATTTTCCGATTTCAAAACTTTTTCTCGGATCAATTAAATAAACTTATTTATTTAATTGTCCAATTATCAAATTCTTAAAAATTACACAAGAAATCAAATTTCTTGGTAATTACCTAATTGCTCCAAAACTTTGTTAATTAATCATTTTAGTCCAAAATTTGTCAAATATAATTTTGGATGATTCTAAATCATTTCTAAAATGTTTTTCAATACATCTAATGCATCAAAATCAGATTTCACACAAATCCCCAATTTTTAGTCTAATGTCGTGAGCCACCCAAAATTTTCAATTAATTACAATTTGGTCCCTTTAGTTCAAAACATACCAAGATCAAATCCAATCAACCTAAAATTTTACATGCATCATATTCATACCATAATGCATCACATATATGAAAATCCCCAAATTTGGTGTGGGTTAAGAATCCTAATATTCCAATTTTACCAAATTGTCCAATTTCATCAAATTTACAAAATCCAACACTTTAATCCATTCAATACATCACCAATCTAGCCTAACCACTTTGAAAAAACTCTAGAATAATTCTAGGTCACCAAGGAGTGGCTTACCAACTCTAGAATGGTAACTTGATTTTCTAAAAATCAAAAGTAAAGCTTTGAAACCATTTCAAGCTTACTTACATGCATCAAACTTTCATTCAAGTTCACAACCATATAAACAAAAACTATAAGAGTAGAGATAACATCAAAGCATCACAAAATGAAGCTAAGCATGTTAGAAACATATTTCATGTTGAAGACATTAAAGAAAGACTTATAAAAATAAGCTTTTTCAAGCCTTTTCCCTTTAGCCTTCAAACTTTGCTCTCAACTCTCTTTTATGTTTATTTTGGTTTCAAATGAACTTGTTAAACCCTAAAAGATGAAACAAAATAATATATACTCTCCCTAATTGCCCTTGGCCGAATTTGGAGGAAGAAATATCTAGATATTATATTTTTGTTTCATTTAAATTACAACTTGTCAATTTGTTTTCTAAATCATTACACTTTAATGAATTATTCAACTAAGTCAACAATTGCAACTCAAAATATAACAATTATATTTAATTTAGGAATATGGCCGAATTTAACAAAAAATTAAAGGAAAATGATATTTCAATTTTAAATACTTTAAACAAATATCAAAGAAGTCAAATCCAATTTGACTACCATTTCCATTACTTTAAAGTCAACAATAAACACTTATAATCATTTAATAATTTTATCATTTCATAAGATATTTATATTTTAATTATATTAATCATTTAAAAATTAAATAATTATTTAATTAATTAAATATAAATATCTCAAATATATGTATTATATTTACTTTAAATATCTCAAATACATATATAAATGATATATGTAAAATACCTTTATTTGACAATTTATTAATGTGTATTTAATAATATCATATATTAAATACAAATACACATTAATTAGGAAAAAATACACATTATTTGACAATTTATTAATGTGTATTTAATAATATCATATATTAAATACAATTTATTAATGTGTTTTTATACCGTTTGCATGTATTTTTCGTTTAACGTTTAAACGATTTATAAATAATCATCATTATTTATAAAAGTCGCTCTAGTGCTCTACGAGTATATTTCATTAGTGAGACTCTCTACATTCAGGTATATCCGTCACAAAATCCAATTTCGTGTCCATAATTTACCCACCCATAAATTATGACGACCACAGATAAACTAGCTGAATCATACAGGTCGAGGTCATTGCATACGTATAATCCCTCCGTCACAGGTATCCGGATAATACCAGAGATATAGATGTAAACGTCAAATCTCTATAGGTATTATCCCGTCGACGTATCTATTAGCAATCTCTAAATAACATTCGGAACTCACTTCTGAAGTATAATGTGGCCACTGATTTAACAGACTGCTAATCATATATGGACTACCTATGCACTGTACACAGAATTGACGGATTCTATCTTGATACACACAGGATATCCTGAGGATCGGTCCACACCCAACGAACAGGCGGAGGTCTGATATAAATAGATCGGTGACATGACTGCCATCTAAGTGTGGAGGATGTCTCATACATCCACAGTGATATCTCAAGTCGAAGGACCACTATACTACTCAACCCGAGAAGATTCTTATTGACGTAGGTGTACCATCCATTAAGAATCTTCGGTGAGTCGTTCAGTGTTTATCCACTATAAATACCTACACGTCTATACGAGTCTCCTCAGACTCATGGTTCATTGGGATAAACCATCGGACCAAGTCTCGATATACGACATGTACTGGTCTCAACGGATTTGACTAACCGACCCGTGTTAGTAAATCTTGACCAGGAACTATGTTTGATAATATACATTTAGCAGTGACACTTCCCAATGTCAATTACAAACTACCTTTGTAATTGTGTACTGTATTATATATTATTGGGCCTTTGTCTAATATATACATATCACTAAACCACATTTAGTTTCAATCTAATCGTAATTAGATCGAATACGTATATAAAAATAAGAGGTGCAACCATAAATAAGTAATATTATAGAAAAAAAGGATGTTCGTATTCATGAATCATACATTAATACAGTCCGGATTGGCACTCTGAGCACCAACCCCAACAGCAAGTTGGGGATGCTTTATATTTTATTATAAATTGAGCCTCAAATCATTTTTGCAATGTTACACAACCTTCATATACATTACACTAAAGCAAAAACAATAGTGTTTTTTAAACCTTCATAATTATACACTCTCATATATCAAGCTCACACACTACACCTTCTTAATCTTTAGTAGTGACCTTAGATCACTTGGGTAAGCAACTCACACAATCTTCTTTATCTTTGTGAGTTCCCAAGTGTGTTTACGAAATTTCTTATTCAAAACACTTGTGGTTTGTGAAATCCCATCGTTTGGGTAATTGGGAAAGTTTATGAGTGGGCCTACGTAGAAAACTCAAAGTGTAAAGGTTTGGAGTGAACCTTGTATAAAACTATTGGTTACGGGTGAGCCACAACAAACACTCGATTGATAGTGAAAAGCTTCAAGGGCGGCTTGAAGTAGTGGACATGTGCATCGTTGGTCGAACCACTATAAATCGCGGTGTCATTTTCTTTATCCCTTAAACTGTTTACAAATCGCACGTTTTATTTATTACATGCTAATTGATTAGAAACTTGCATATATGTAATTTATTCCAATAGAGAAAATATACCTTAAGTTTAATCGGTAAAATAACTTAAAATCGGAAAAGATTTTTATTTCCGCATATTTAGGCCATAACCCAATTCACCCCCTCTTGAGAATATAGAGATTGTTTGTTGCTAGTGCTTGTAGGTAATTTCAAACCCTACCTAAAAAACCTCTTACTAGTTGAAAGGACTCACTACTTATAAGGACATCACTACCACCCCTCCCAAGCGATGTAGGATATAATACAACCATGTCCTTACCGAAAGTTTGATGGTGAAGACATTAGGTCTCAAGAGGAGTGGCCCACATCGCTTGAGAGTAGTAGTGATATCCCCATAGTATCTATTTTACTCATTATGGAGGTAAAGTGAGCTGAAAAATTTCTAAACAAACAACAGTAGAAGCTATATGTTATTTATGCTCTCTTGATGAACGGAGGTGGTCGATCTCTTAGTAGTAATAAAAATATCAGTATTTTAAAACACGTTAGGCGCTAGTCAGGTGATAGTCTGACTCCTAGCACCAAATAAGAAATTCCTTAGAAATTGGGAATTTCTAAAATTATGGTTTAAGTTCGGTGGAATTTAGTCTAATTAATCATAGGGAAATATTGTTTGAGTGATAGGTAAGGTTTCTAAATATTTGATTTAATGAAAAAACAATTGAAGAAATATGATATATTTTAAAAAAAAAAAAAATTAGAGTTTTTAGAAAAGTATGGATTTTTCAAAAAGAATATATGAAATTATATATAAATTAAGCTTTGAAATGATAAGAAATACTAAAATGAACTGATTTATAATCAATTTTGAAAAATCTAAAAAATTGATGACTGCTTTCGGCATCAGAAAGTGCTGAAAATTCATAGAAAAAAGCTGCTAGGCTGCATGCGCTAGCCGCAATGCCTAGGCGGCGCTAGGGGTGTTTATTTTAGTCTAATATGTGAAATCTTGTTGGAGAACAAGTACATTCAACTCGCCAACATGAGAACTCATATATAATGTACATTATCCACGTGTTTATGGAAGTTCTCTTTGTAACGATGGTATGGTTGATTTTTAGACTTGACATCTACATATATGGTATCTTATATATGGATCATGTATACTTTGCCTCTATATCTCTTTCGTCCGTGGGTGGACTTTGCATAGTTAGGATAATGATTAGGCAATATGATAAATAAATAAAGGTTTTGGGGGGTCAATAAATGATTTAAAATTCTAGATAACTAAAGAGTATATCTCAGTTGAACGTATTGGTATATATAATAATATAAATATGTGGTTACGGTGAGAGAATTCTGAAAGAAGTTTCGAAATCTCAAGCTAATGAGTTATCAGATTAAATAGTCAATAGGGTTTGTGAGGTCCAGCAAGCATCCAACTACCACCTCCAACTACCACCTCCTTTTTCTGCATCAAGCCAACAAACATTGAGGTGGTGATTACCACAAAATAAGGAGGTTTGAAATTTGGTGAAGCAAACAAAGAGATGCCATGAATTGTGGAGTAATTTGTGGCATGAACAGTAGCCACGAATTGGCTATAAATTGAGGCCATTTTCAGTGTTAAAGATTATCCCAGTGAGTGTCCTATAATTGTATAGAGAGAGTGTTGAGTTTTTTGATAAGTTTCTTGGTTGTAAACTTGGTATTTATTCTTGTAGTAATAAAATACGAATTCGGTTTTTTCTCAAACACTTCCAAGAGTGATCGTTATTTCACAACAAGTGGTATCAGAGCTTTGGTTCTTCATTGGGATCGAAAAACCGAAGAACGGAGTTTGGTTCGGAAAATTCGAGTTCCGGAAAAGTTGTCAAAAATTCATTTTGAGGGTACCATCAGCTAGTTCACGTCGAGACGAGCACGGTGGTATTTTCCGGCGACCGACCGACGTCCCAGCAGGACACACGCGCCGCACGCGCCTTCCAGAGAGCTGCCCACGCGCCCCCACGCGCTCCACGCGCCGCACGCGCTGCTGAAGGTTGAAGACGATCCGCGTCAGCCGCCACGTCATCGCCACGTCAGCCCAGTCAGCGCACAGTCAGCGCCCAGTCAGCAGACACGTCATCCGCCACGTCAGCGCCACGTCATCAGCCACGTCAGCGCACGTGTCAGTCAGAAACGGTCCCACTTGCCACGTCAGCACTGCCACGTCAGCGCCACGTCAGCAGCCTGGTAAATTTCATTTAGCCCCCTGAAGTTTTGAAATTTACAGTTTTGCCCCAGAACTTTTAGGAATTTACAAATCAGCCCTGTGTCGGATTTAGACCAAAGGAGTGTCTATTCCACCATTTTCGACCGTTCCGGACGCAACGGTGACCTCCGATTTGTGAAATTCAGACCCGATTTTTAGGTATTCTCATTTTAAACTTTAAAACTTAAAATGGAGATGGAGGATTCTCATTCTGGTGCAATGATTAAACTGGCTGCCACTAATTACTCCCTCTGGAGACCTAGGATGATAGATTTTTTACATTGTAAAGATCTGTTTGATGTCATCGAGTTGAAGGGAGTGAAACCAGAGTCTGTTAAGAGAGTGTGACTGGAATAAACTCAACAACAGAACCTTGGGTCAGATTAGGCAGTGGATCGGTCACAGTGTCTTCCACCACGTAGCACAGGACACAAATGCTTATGAAATGTGGAGGAAATTGGAAGACATGTTCCAGGCCAAAACAGCTCGGAATAAGGCCTTAATCATGAGGCGTTTGGTGAACCTGAAGCTACGGAGTGGAACTTCCGTTGCAGAACACACCAACGAGTTTCAAAGCCTGGTGAATCAGTTGTCTGCAGTAGACATGCAACTGGCAGATGAAGTTCAAGCCCTCTTGCTACTCAGTTCTCTTCCTGATAACTGGGAGACTCTGGTGGTTACTCTCAGCAACTCAGCTCCAGGAGGCAAACTTACCATGCCTATGGTAAAAGATGCCTTGTCAAATGAAGAAGCCAGAAGAAAAGACGTGGGCTCAGATCAAACAGAAGCCCTTGTCTCGGAGCAACGAGGAAGACAACAGGAGAAACATCAAGGTGGGAGAAGAGGCAGAAGCAAAAGCAGGGGCAGGTCCAAGACGGAGAAAAAGACATACAAGTGCTTCCACTGTGGCATTGAAGGCCACTTGAAGAAGAATTGCCGGAAACTGCAACGGGAGCAGGGACAAGGCAATAACCAGCCAAGAAGAATGATGCGGAGACACTAGTAGTTACTACATGGATGTATGTAGCTATATGCTCCGGCCAGGAAGAAGCATGCCTTCACACCGCAACTCAGGATGTCGAGTGGGTGGTAGATACTGCAGCATCCTACCACGTCACTCCTCACAGGGATTTCTTCACAACATACAAAGCAGGAGACTTTGGAGCAGTGAAGATGGGGAATACCAGTTCTTCTCAGATAGGGGAATTGGTGAAGTACAGTTGCGGACAAATGCAGGGTATACAGTAACCCTGAAAGAGGTCAGACATGTTCCAGAACTTCGGCTCAACTTACTCTCGGGGGTAGCCCTTGACAAACAGGGATATGCTAGCCACTTCAGCAACGGCACTTGGAGGATGATAAAATGTGTCATGGTCATCGCCCGAGGACACATCTGTGGAACCTTGTACAAGACTCATGTGAATATTTGTGCAGAAAGCCTCAATGTAGCTGAACGGGAGGCTTCTCAGAATCTATGGCACCAGAGACTCGGTCACATGAGTGAAAGAGGGTTGTCTACCTTGACAAAGAAGGATCTAATCACCGTCTCCAAAAATGATTCTTTGGATCCTTGCAATCACTGTCTATTCGGTAAGCAACACAGAGTCTCTTTTAATTTCTCATCTACAAAGAAATCAGAGTTACTCAGTCTGGTGTACTCTGATGTATGTGGTCTCTTGGAGGTAAACTCACTAGGCGGTAATAAATATTTTCTGACTTTTATTGACGATGCTTCTCGGAAAGTATGGGTGTATTTTCTGAAATCAAAGGATCAGGTCCTGGATTATTTCAAACTGTTCCATGCCATGGTCGAGCGTGAAACAGGGAAGAAACTGAAGTGCCTTCGCACAGACAATGGAGGCGAATACACTTCCAGGGAGTTCGATGCCTACTGCGGAAGTCACGGCATTCGACATGAGAGGACTGTTCCACGCACCCCACAACACAATGGTGTCGCTGAAAGGATGAACCGCACCATTATGGAGAAAGTCAGAAGCATGATCAGTATGGCTAAGCTGCCAAAGCCATTCTGGGGAGAAGCTGTTCGTGCCGCCTGCTACCTGATCAACAGATCACCATCTGTACCGTTGAACTTCGAGATTCCGGAGAAAGTGTGGTCTGGTAAGAATCCTTCATATTCTCACCTCAGAATATTCGGATGTTTAGCATTTGCACATGTATCCAAGGAGCTCAGACAGAAGCTCGATGCAAGGACTACTCCATGCATCTTCATAGGCTATGGAGACGAGGAATTTGGATACAGGCTATGGGACCCGAAGGAAAGGAAGGTCATCAGAAGCAGAGATGTAGTGTTTCTTGAAGACCAGACAATAGAAGACATTGAAAAGCCCAAGATGCCTTCTAAAACCAGTGCCGACAATACTGATGCAAATCCAGACACAACACCCAGCACCAACACCAGAGGCCACAGATGATGATGGGGTGCAAGACATACCAGAAGCAGAACCAGAGGAGGAAGGAGGTGTTGAGCAGGGGGAGCTGCAGCCTGCTCCATCAGAGGCTTCGAGTTCATCCACAGATCCGGATGACAACAGACAGCCAGAACCTCCAGTACGAAGATCCGAGAGAGGCCGGATTCCATCAGCCAGATACTCAGGATCAGAATACATTCTGCTTACTGACGAAGGGGAGCCAGAAACCTTCAACGAAGCAGTATCTCATAAGACAAAGACAAATGGCTGCACGCAATGCAGGATGAGATGGAATCTCTGCAGAAGAACAACACTTATGAGATAGTGAAGCTCCCACATGGAATGAAGGCACTGAAGAACAAATGGGTATTCAAGCTCAAGAAAGATGGCAGCGGGAAAGTGGTGAAACACAAAGCTCGGCTAGTGTCAAAGGATTCCTACAGAAAAAGGGAATTGACTTTGATGAGATTTTTTCACCGGTGGTAAAAATGGCTTCAATCCGAGTTATCCTAGGATTGGTAGCCAGATTGAACTTGGAGCTTGAACAGATGGATGTCAAAACAGCATTTCTTCATGGTGATCTGAATGAAGAAATCTACATGGAGCAGCCAGAAGGATTCAAGGTTTCAGGTAAAGAAAACCTTGTTTGCAAGCTGAAAAAGAGCTTGTACGGGCTCAAACAAGCACCGAGGCAGTGGTACAAGAAGTTCGACTCATTCATGGTGGGTCAAGGCTACAAAAGAACTGCAGCAGATCAGTGTGTATACATTCAGAGGTTTCCAGATGGAAATTTCGTTGCTCTTCTACTGTATGTAGATGACATGTTGATTGTTGGACAAGAAGCAGCGAAGATCAGCCAGCTGAAGAAGGAACTCTCCAAGGCTTTCGACATGAAAGACTTGGGACCAGCTCAACAGATTTTGGGAATGGAGATTGTTCGTGACAGACAGAACAAGAAGTTATGGCTTTCACAGGAGAGGTATATTGAACGGGTAATCAGGAGGTTCGATATACAGAAAGCCAAACCAGTCAGCGTTCCGCTAGCGCACCATTTCAAACTGAGCAAGAGTTCGTGCCCCTCATCCAAGAAAGAGATAGAGGAAATGTCAGCAATACCATATTCTTCAGCTGTTGGAAGCCTAATGTATGCAATGGTATGTACCAGGCCAGATATTGCACACGCAGTGGGTGTAGTGAGCCGTTTTCTCTCTAACCCTGGAAAGCAACACTGGGAGGCAGTCAAATGGATTCTCAGGTACCTCAAAGGTACAACGAAGTTTCGTCTGTGTTACGGGGGAGCTGATCCGATCTTGGAAGGCTATACAGATTCAGATATGGCGGGAGATCTTGATGGTAGGAAATCTACATCAGGATTCATTTACACTTTTGCAGGGGGAGCTGTGTCATGGCAGTCAAGATTGCAGAGGTGTATAGCATTATCCACAACAGAGGCTGAGTACATTGCCATAGCTGAGGCAGGAAAAGAAATGTTGTGGCTAAAGTGGTTTCTCCAAGAGTTAGGGATCAAGCAGACGGAATACAAGATACATTGTGACAGTCAGAGTGCTCTGGACTTGAGCAAGAACTCAATGTATCATTCCCGGACGAAACACATTGATATTCGCTATCACTGGATACGCGAGGTGATGGATCAACAACTGCTGAGACTAGTGAAGATCCATACAGATGAGAATCCAGCCGATATGTTAACGAATGTGGTTACTCGAGACAAGCTAGAGTTGTGCAGAGACATAACCGGGATAGCTGTCAGATGACGATTGCTTCAGATGCTGCTGGAGGGGGAGAATTGTGAGGTCCAGCAAGCATCCAACTACCACCTCCAACTACCACCTCCTTTTTCTGCATCAAGCCAACAAACATTGAGGTGGTGATTACCACAAAATCAGGAGGTTTGAAATTTGGTGAAGCAAACAAAGAGATGCCATGAATTGTGGAGTAATTTGTGGCATGAACAGTAGCCACGAATTGGCTATAAATTGAGGCCATTTTCAGTGTTAAAGATTATCCCAGTGAGTGTCCTATAATTGTATAGAGAGAGTGTTGAGTTTTTTGATAAGTTTCTTGGTTGTAAACTTGGTATTTATTCTTGTAGTAATAAAATACGAATTCGGTTTTTTCTCAAACACTTCCAAGAGTGATCGTTATTTCACAACAGGGTTTAGCAGCCATGCTGCCTACTTACCTTGGGTAGGGACGGAGCCTCTAAATGTTGAGTGAGACATTATTTTGTGTGAGACTCTCTCTTTTTGAGGGTGCGGTGCGGGTTTGGTAATTTAAAGCAGAACCCGCTGCGGGTGCGGTGCGGGTTTGGTATTTAAGAAAAAATTACGGGTATCCGCTGCAGGTATCCACATACCCGCAATATTATTTTTTATTAATTAATATTTTTAGGACAATATAAAAAAAACTTTCATATAAAAACAACTAACAAAACCTAAACCTAAAACACTAATCCACAGTTCCACACTCTTACTCAGCCGCAGCCCGCAACCTGCCCAACTGAAGATTTTTTGCATGACTATTATTGTTTTTTTTTAATCACACTTATTAATAAAATTATAATACAAAAATTTGGATTAAGTTCACATGATCAGAAACGAGAGGAGCAAAATAAGCTAGTGTTTGCTGCAACTTCAGTAGCTTTCCTGCTTCTTCATTACACTTACACCACTTGAGACTTGTAAGCATCAATTTCATTACACTTAGCATAAAAAAATATGACCAAAGGTTGGTGATTACTTTTTAGCTTATTGTCGATTGAGTTGGCTAACTTAGATCATTATAATTATAAAGGGAAGAACTCGTTTTAATTATGTTTATATGAAAAAATAAACATATGGTACTGAGTCTTTCATACATTATGTTATCTATGTACTGTATATACATACATTGCATGTTGTATATGTCAAATGAAAAACAAATGTGAAAACTACAGCTAGCAATTAAAAATAAATTATTTAATTAAAAAAATTATATTATTAAGAACACAAAGTAATTCAATATTTTAAAAACCCGCAAAAAATCCGTTGGGTACCAATGCGGGTTTGGTAATTTATTTTTATATGCGGTACAGGTTTGGTAATGAAAATTAAAACCCGCAACGGGTATGGTGCGGGTTTGGTAATTTATTTACATATGCGGGTGCGGATTGGTAATGAAAAACCCGCACCATACCCTACCCACTGTCATCCCTAGTTGCAACCCCCCATACTTTTGATGGAAGGATTTTAATTACAACAATTCTGCATACCCTCCTTGATTATGTTATGAGTACAGAAAATTTATCTTTCTGTATTTAAAGTTAATTTTTGAATTTACTATTTTCGGTTTCAGTACTCAAGTCAGGTGTATTGAATGAGTACATATATCATTAATAAATTATTTTTTTTTTAAAAAAAAAATACCCTTTCTTTTAGCATCAACAACTTTATTGCTCACTGATAAATTGTTATTGCTATAATGCTATTTTTGCATTGTTTAGAAAATAGGAACGGAGGTTGAACCGGTTATGAGTTTGCTCCGAATATACTTCTCAAACCTGTCATAAAAAATCGGATAAAATTGATGAACTAGTAAATCCGGTTTTTTGACCCTAAACAAAAAATAAAAATAAAAATAAAAATAAAAAATTTCAACCATATATTTTTTAAAATTCCTAAACCCTAAACCAAAAAATAAAAATAAATTAAAAGTAAAAAATAAATATATTTTTATATATTTTTTAATATTTGATGTTAGAAATTGTCAGTATTAATGATTCTATTTATATTTTTTTTAATTAATTAAAATTATTTATGAGGTCAACAAGTTCAACCAGTCGAACTAATGACCAATTGAACATTTTAGATCAATAATTCAACCATTAATCCAACTTTTGAAACATTGTAATTTTTAGTCGAACCCTAAAGTTTAGCTTGTAAATGCTATGTCAGCAAACACAGATTTTAGTTTTAAGTTGTAAAATGCCTCTCTATCTCACCAAACGCAGATATTAATTAGCCTGTGCCGATTGAAATGCCGAGTCAGATAGACAATTTAGGGTCCACGTGAAGGTATCACACTAGTTCACACATACTTGTCCTCTTGCACTCCAAATTTAGCGGCCCCATATCTATGTGCGTGTAGCCATTCACTTCTTCCCAATATAATTAGGAAATGCAAAATACTAGTATTAATATTATGAATTTATATCTCGTATTGAGCTTGATTCTATTAAGTTTTTCATAATTTTTATTATTATATATGTTTTTAATAGTTATGTATGATTAAAATTTATTTATATTTATATTATTATATAATCGTGAGTTTATTACCGCACGCAAGCGCACTTATCGTTAAAGTAATATAGTGACTAAAAGTCGGATATCATAACCACAGTGACTTATTATTTTTCCTATTAATACTAAAACTAAATCTACTTAACTAGAATTAAACAAATGATTGAGAAAGAGATTTGACTAATTTAATTAACTGAAAAGTAAGTAAACGGCAAATAACAAGTTTTGGGAAAATCTTATATGATAGAAGAATTTAGGATTGTAACTTCACCGAAACACACAAATATTCTAATTGAGTTGTTGTTATGAATTATCATCTTAAAATGGTAAATTAAACCAATTAACTATATTTCTATATTAACTAACTAAAACCAAATCCATTAAGATTAAGTTATAATATTGGCTACACATGCCCTGCAAATATATGTCTATCATGCACGGAAATCTATTTAAAAGAACTAGATTACATGCTATTATTCTCACGGCTAACCCGAATATCATTTGTCAAGTTCCTAATGATTTACCACAACTATTCTATTAGTGATCGAGCAATAGAATATGCATTCAAACACAGAGAATAATAAACAACCACATGAAAAACCCAAAAGAAAAAAAAAGATTTCAATTATTGAAACAAGTGTTTAAGATCCATTACAACCCTAAACTAATAATTTAGTTACACATAATATTCAATAAATGCAAACTAATCATTATGTAAGACAAGAACTCATAAAAATAAAACTAGAGAAGAAGAGACCAAAAGAACTCTCGTTGCAGACGTCAACTTCAATCTCCAGTACCGGTTAGAGAACTCGTTTTTGCCTTACTTTAGGTGTTCTTCTATGTCTTTGAGGCTCCAAAAGTATGTTATAAATCTTCTCTTCAAGTTTTGGGACGGATTTATGTTTATATAGGAGATCCTGAGAGTTTCCCTTTTTAAGAAATTAGAGTTTTTTCACGCACCAGACCAGGAAACGCGTCTGTGTCGCGACCGCAAGTCTCGGAGTCGAGACACTGGCTTACTTTAATTGGGCGTCACGACTCATAGATCGGCATCGCGAAGCTCAACAAGTATTAGGTAGCCTCAAAATTACACTACAGAGCGTCATGACGTACAAGTTTGAGTCGAGACACCTATGCTGAACTTTGAAATGTGGACTGATTTTACTCAGAATTTACCGATTCATCGCTTGTTAAACCCGCTTGAGTCATCATATGATTTTTACCTACAAAACATGCCCAAAACGTATCAAAACGTTCATATAACTCGAGATAACACACAAAATATAAGATAAAGGGACGTTAAATATAGACATATTCACTGCTTATCATTATCCACTAACATTACTAATAATAATTTATATTCGATATAAAATTCAGCCTAACTCCAAATTTAAGTCTCGTTATGGAGAAATTATATAATACGCATAAACACACAGCAATTTACAACCATGAGATATAAATTTAAAAAAAATAAAAAATTAAAAAAACGAATCCAATCCAGGAAGAAAGCGAAAAAAAGTAAGAGGGAACATGATATTTACAAAGCTTAAAAAGCACTTAAAACAAGTACTTGGAGACACATACACCTCCAACCAAACCAAAGTGCCTTTTTCTTTTATATACTTTTATATACAACCATTAGTCCATTGAAGATAGAGCCCCATACAGATTTTTAGATTTACTACTCTCAAATCTAAACACAAACACTACTCAAAACAAAAAAGGATAGAAACAAATAAATTTAAACCAAAAAAAGAAAGCACAAACTTTGTGCTTTGGGGACTGCAAATGCATGCTTGCTCACAGCTCTCAAAGCTGTATAGTGAAAAAAAATTCCTTATTACTCACTACTCCAAAACCCCAAAAACACATGCTCTTCCTTCTGATCTTCATTATCACTACCACCAATTTAGCATACCTTCTTCTTCTTCAACCTCTCTTTCTTTGCATATAATTTAAATTGCTAAGTTGTGTTAATTCATTCAACCAAAGATGATCACACTCACAGATTTCTACCATGTCATGACTGCAATGGTTCCACTTTATGTGGCCATGATCTTAGCTTATGGATCAGTGAAATGGTGGAAGATTTTCACTCCTGACCAGTGCTCAGGCATCAATCGTTTTGTTGCTCTCTTTGCAGTCCCCTTGCTGTCTTTCCATTTCATCTCAACCAATGACCCTTACTCCATGAACTTTCGGTTCATTGCTGCTGATACTCTTCAGAAAATCATAGTTCTTGTTGTTCTAGCAATTTGGACCAAGGTGAGCAAAAGGGGTTGCTTAGAATGGACCATCACCCTCTTTTCACTATCAACTTTACCAAACACACTTGTCATGGGCATTCCTTTACTCAAAGGAATGTATGGTGATTTCTCTGGTAGCTTGATGGTTCAAATAGTTGTGCTTCAATGCATCATTTGGTACACTTTGATGTTATTCATGTTTGAATATAGAGGTGCCAAAATGCTAATTTCGGAGCAATTCCCAGACACTGCTGGTTCCATCGTTTCTATACATGTTGATTCTGATGTCATGTCACTTGATGGAAGGCAACCACTTGAAACAGACGCTGAGATCAAAGAAGATGGAAAGCTTCATGTCACTGTCAGAAAATCTAATGCTTCAAGATCCGATATTTTCTCAAGAAGGTCTCAAGGGCTATCATCAACAACACCACGCCCATCAAACCTAACCAATGCAGAGATTTACTCCTTGCAATCATCAAGAAACCCAACACCAAGAGGCTCAAGCTTTAACCACACTGATTTTTACTCTATGATGGCTGGTGGCCGCAACTCAAACTTTGGTGCAGGCGACGTGAATGGTCTCTCAGCGTCTCGTGGGCCCACTCCCAGGCCATCTAACTATGAAGAAGATGGTTCAGTCAACACAAACAAGACAAGGTTCCATCACTACGCGCCTGGCGGTGCAGGCGCAGCTCATTATCCGGCACCGAACCCAGGCATGTTTTCCCCAACTAAAGCTAATGCTTGTGCCAAGAAGGCTAATGGTAATGGTCAGGCTCCACAGAAAGGAGAAGAGGGTGGCAGGGATCTTCATATGTTTGTTTGGAGTTCTAGTGCTTCCCCTGTTTCTGATGTATTCGGTGGCCATGATTATAATAATCACGCTAATAATGACCAGAAAGAAGTCCGATTGGCTGTGTCACCACCAGGAAAAGGTACCATTTTAATTTCAATTAGTTTAATAAATTATCAGAAGATTAGCTTTAATTGTTTTGTTTTCAGCGGAGGGTGATCACAGAGAGAATCCAGAAGAGTATATGGAGAGAGAAGATTTTAGCTTTGCCAACAGAGGAGGATTAGAGAACAATAATAACAATAATAATAATGAAGTTGGAAAAGTTGGAAATACTGATGATACTGGTAAGGCTAAAGCTATGCCGCCGACAAGTGTAATGACAAGGCTTATACTGATCATGGTTTGGAGAAAACTTATCAGAAATCCCAACACTTACTCCAGCTTAATCGGCCTTACTTGGTCATTAGTTTCATTCAGGTACATGCCATGCTTTGCTACCTCCATCTGTCACTTTCAATTAATTAGTTTTCACATCTGAGTTCATTAGTAACTTGTTGCTTATTGTAGGTGGAATTTACAAATGCCTGCCATTATAGCACAGTCCATCTCCATTCTGTCAGATGCAGGCCTTGGCATGGCCATGTTCAGTCTTGGTCAGTAAATACTTTTTTCCCCCTTGCAAAATTATCAAAGAGAAGTTCTGTTCTGTCCAACTCTTTTTCTTTAGTAATAAATCTTTTTTGATACATTCTCTCTTACTTTATCATAATTAAATGTTGTAACAAAGCAAGCAAGATTAGGAAAAAGCAAGGTGTGGTCATGATAGTGTGTTGGGGGTTCTCTTTATATCTTTTACTCTACAAATCTTTCACTTTTATGCCAAGTTTTTGATATAATGGGTACTGGTGCTAGTGATGATGAAAGTTGTTTCAAAGGAGGAAAAAAATAGTCTGACAAATGACAATGGTGTTGGTGATGGGCATGCTTAATTGCTTTGCTTTTGATGTGATGACTATTACAGGTCTGTTCATGGCTTTGCAACGAAGGATAATAGCATGTGGAAATTCCACCGCAGCTTTTGCTATGGCTGTGAGATTCCTTACAGGCCCAGCTGTCATGGCAGCTGCTTCCATTGCTGTTGGCCTCAGAGGCGTTCTCTTACACGTTGCCATTGTACAGGTCTCTCTCCCCTCTCTCTCCTGCTTCCTTCTGACACAACCAATCCAACTTAACTACACATATAAGCTCCAAATTATTTGCTCTTTGAAAATATTTCCATCTCCAGATAACATTTTTTATTTTGAAGTGCAGAAACATTGAATC
Organism: Zanthoxylum bungeanum; assembly: GCA_019454045.1. Lineage (NCBI taxonomy): Eukaryota > Viridiplantae > Streptophyta > Magnoliopsida > Sapindales > Rutaceae > Zanthoxylum > Zanthoxylum bungeanum. Next base: position 107,679 of record SKCR01027642.1, read on the forward strand.
TACTTGGAAAAACCAAATCTTGATATACATGACAGTTTAAAATAACTATTTATTATACAATAACAATGATAATAATAATAATAATAATATCAACGGAAACACCAAAGGAGCAAACAAAGCATGCAGTGGATAAATATCATGCATCATCTGTATAATATTATAAGCAATAATTAAGAATTAATTGTTTAATGGTTATAAATGAAGAAGAAACAGACATCTGTACAACAGCTAACATGTCTTTTTTTGCCTTTTTATGTGTGGGGAATTTTTGATTTAATAAACAGGCAGCTCTCCCACAAGGAATTGTCCCCTTTGTCTTTGCTAAGGAATACAACGTACACCCTGATATTCTCAGCACGGGGTCAGTAGATTTTTTTTTCCTTTTCTATTCTATTTTTATCATTGGAACAGACTTTCTGTGAAGGAAAAAAAAACGAGTCTAGTTACTTCCTTTTCTATTCTTTCGGTATTATTATTATTCTATTATCACTTGCTTTTTGTTTTGCAGAGTTATATTTGGGATGCTAATTGCATTGCCCATAACACTTGTCTTCTACATCTTGTTGGGACTATGAAAGAGTGGCTGATGATACCGATGGTTTCTGCTTCCATGCAAAACCTATTAGGCTAGTGTTTCATCAACAAATCCAACGGTCGAAATTGAAAGAAGGGCTAAATTGAAGTGTTAATTTCAGAAGTGTTTTTTCCCCTTCCCTTTTCTTTTTCCTAGTAAAATTGTAAAATCATGTTTTGTAGTTCATTTATAAGAAAATGGTATTTCTGTAGTTAATTCTAATATCTCTTCAATTAAATTTTTTAAGAATTATTCATGTTAGTTCTTTTTTTGTTTAACTGAATAACCCTTACGACGGACCAAAGCATCAAAAAATAATATCTTACATCTCAACTAAATTGATACATACGATCTTGATAAATCATGTGTTACTCCGACCCCATCGAGAAAGCAAAAGAAGGTAATCTCGTTAAAAAATTTATCAATAAACCCATGGGAATCTGAAAAAAGCAATCTCCCATATAAAAAGATAAAAATAAAATAAATGAAAACCTCCATCAAAGAAGACGTCCAAGAAAACAAGCATCAAACCAATAAAAAATAGCAGAATTGAAGGCATGTCTAACAAAATCTGAATATGGGAAAACCATTAGCATCAAGATGTAGCAAACTACAAATCTCCTGAGGGGGTTCATGTCACCAAGTCAAAACTGAATGCTGTAAACTAAGATTCGCCAAAATATCTATCATAGAATTACATTCTCTGAAATTGTGCGAGACACAAAAATTCATAAATGATAGTTAATTTATAATGATAACTAAACAACCGATTCCTAAACTGCCAATGAAGATCAAGATTACAACTAAGCAAAAGGTGAACCATTAACATAGTATCACACTCTAACCACAAATTAAACCACCCCACAGATTATGCATGCTAGCTGAAAGCAGCAAAGAACAAGGAATGTGGGTTCAATGAGGCCCTTCTACTTGGGGCTAATCTTTAATTTGAATGCCCAAATTTGCTTGGATATTACACCAAAATTAACTTGGAATATCTCATAGTTTATGAGACACAAAGTATATGCAATGCAATTTACCTTCAACCAATTATGAAAACTTCATATACATGACAAATTGTGAATGGAAATAGAACAAATACTCCGAGTGGAAGAGCATACGATCCTCCTCTTAACAACTAATACACTTTTGTGTGTAGTCGTTATGATTTGGATTGTTTAAATTTTTCGTTGTATTAATGTGAACTATGATTAAATTTTCATTCACTAAAGCATGCCTGGAATCTGAGAATAATTATAAGTAACTGTAAATAATAGGCTTGGTCAACAATTATACCCCATTGACCTAAATTGTGAAAGTTAATTGATGATGACAATGAAAGGGAAAAGAAGATAGAATTTGTGGTGACATTTTATATACTTAATAAGATCTATATTACTATGACAATCATATTTGAAAGCCATGCTTTATGAATGTATAATTATAAGATAGTGCAAGGAGGGTCCCCCCATTTACATGGTGGATGTGGACTGCTTTGGAATATTGGGAGACAATAGTCACATCCAAAGTTTCTTCTTCTTTATCTCACTCTTCCCTCTTCCTTTCATTTCTCCTTATTCTTGTTGGTTACACATATTGCCTTTTCTTCACACCTTTCCTTTTCATTCTTTGCTATGTGTTTGGTGCTTTGTAGAACATCCATCTTTTTGAAATAAGCATTTCATATGCTAGAAACAAAAGGCTGCCACCCAAAAAAAGAAAAAGAAAGGGAATCCTAGTTAATTTTCAAATGCCACTATTTCTTTTTTACTTTATGGATTTTCTAAGTAGGCATTAAGCAACATTACTTTTAATTTGATACTATCTTATTGTTGAGATGGATCGATTAATACTGATTTTTTTTTTTTTTGGAAATCCTGTTGTCAAATCATCATTTTTGGGCCCCTAAGGGGTGTGGCTTGGTGGTGAAGGGTCCAGAATCTCACCTTGAGGTTCTGGTTCGAATCCAGGGGGTGCAACTTCTTGTAAGAGCCTGGGGCATTTTTACCTGCGCCGTGGCCCAGAATGGGTGGTTTGGTGGCGGAGTTTCCAACGATTTCAAAAAAAAAAAAAATCATCATATTTGGACTTAAGTAAAGCAAATAAAATCTTCGGTTGTCTCAGGCTCTTACAAGAAATACATTTCTTTGACTCGAATTCATGACATGTCAATCAAATCTTAAGTCGTTGCCACCAAACTACACTTCTTATAGCGGATTAACACTGATTTGTTAAAAGCTATTTAATGAAAAATAAAAGTCATTGATTCAATTTTTAGAAAATTAGTAGAATAATGAGGGAGACAACAAAGCTATTGTGGGCCCTCTCTCTCCAATTATATTGTTTGATTGTTCGTGCATTTTAACTCAAAATTGATATACCTTTAGAATTACAAAATTTTTCTTAAAGTTCTATAAATATACGAAAATTATATATATATATATATATTTAGTGAGGTTTGCTAAATTTTATGTAACTTTGTAAGATAAGGTTGATTAGAAATTGTTGGATTTAAAGTTATGTTGCAGGAGAGTTTAAAATGCATAGGAATATAAAAAGATGTGAATTGATTTGAGTTTTATTGATATGAGGCAACCTATTTATATTAGCTTGTGATAACGAAGTTTGCTTAACTTGATGCTAAAATCAAGGAGCTATTACATCACATTATGGTAACTAACAAATCAAATATCAAATAATGAAATAAGCTGATTCTAGGCTATTTATTAGCAACTAACTTCCTGAAAATATTCCAGATACTTGGCATTAAGGTGGCAAACACTTATTTTTTCTTCAGCCTTTACAATCTTTCCTTTGGTAATGGCTTGGTGAATATATCTGCTAGCTGGTCTTTAGAATAACAATGAATAAGGACCACTTCATTAGATTATTGAACTTCTCTAATAAAATGATACTTGATTCTAATATGCTTTGTTCGACCATGGAATACTGGATTTCTTGATATAGAGACTGCAGATATGTTGTCACAAAAAAATTTAGTTGCCTTAACTTGATCATGTCCCAAATCAATCAACAGTTTCCTTACCCAATAGCTTGATTCACAGATGATGCAGCAGCAATATATTCTGCTTCTGCTGTTGACTGAGCTGTGGTTTCTTGTTTCTTAGAGCACCAAGAAAAACATGCAGAACCAAGTGAAAAAATATAACCTGATGTACTTTTTGAGTCATCTTCACAGCCACCCCAATCACTGTCAGTGTAGCCATTTAGTTCCAACTTATTTTCTGTAGAATTTGAGAATTTTACACCACATGTCACTGTCCCTTTGATGTATCTGAGCACTCTTTTTGCTGCAGCAAAATGTTTCTAACTTGGTTATTGCATGAACCTGGAGAGCACACTCACAGCAAACAGAATGTCAGGTCTGCTGGTTGTGAGATACAAAAGACTCCCAATTAAGCTTCTGTACATAATTGCATCCACTTTCTCTGAATCATCTTCTTTTCTTAGCATCTCGTCAGTTGTCATAGGAGTAGATACTGGTTTATAATCCATCATTTTGAATTTTTTTAGCACATCCAAAGCATACTTGTGTTGACATATGAATATTCCAGTCATGGATTGCATAACTTCCATTCCAAGAAAATATTTCATGGAGCCAAGATCTGTCATTTCAAAGATCTTTCTCATTTCATCTTTGAATTCTTGAATCACCTCAAGATCACTTTATGTCACGAGCATGTCATCCACATATATAGAGACTAGTAAATAAGATGTTTTGTTAGTTCTCAAATACAGAGTAGCTTCACTTTGACTCATGTTGAAACCAAGCTAGAGCAGATGCTGATCAATCATTTCATACCAAGCTCTAAGGGCTTGTTTAAGTCCCTATAAGGCTTTCTTCAGGAGATACACTTGGTCTTCTTTTCCTAGAATTGCATACCCTGCAGGCTGTTCTACATATATTTCTTCATTAAGAAAGCCATTCAAGAAGGCAGACTTTATATCCAATTGATGTAGTTTCTATGATTTTTCAGCTGCCAGTGCAATGAGTAGCTTTATAGTGTCATATCTTGCCACATGAGCAAATGTCTCCTGATAGTCCGCTCTATATTGTTGTACAAAGCCCTTCACCACTAATCTGGCCTTGTGTTTGCATATTGAACCATCAGTATTAAGCTTAATCTTGTATATCCACTTGACTCCAATGACTATTTGATTACTTGGTCTTTCCACAAGCTGTCATGTTTCATTTTTATTTATCATTTCTAGTTCTTCTTCCATTTCACTCCTCTATGCTTGAAAATCTTTAGCTTCGGCATAATCTACAAGTTCTGTGACTGCCAAGTTACAGCTTTGATAAATGTATTGTAGAGATCTTGTGCCTCTAACTGGAATATCATCAAAGCTGTCATCAATCAAGTGATCACTTCTGCATTTTTTTAGTCTGCATTTTGACTTCATTTTCCCAATTCCAGGCTACATCTTCATCAAATTTCACATCTCTACTCAAGATGACTTTGTTACTTTGAGGGCAGAAAATTTTGTACCCCTTTGTTGAAGTTCCATACCCAACCAATATTCCATTTTCAGCCTTACTGTCCAGTTTGCTCCTATTTTAATATGGTATTAAGTAATAATAGATACTTCCAAAAATCCTCAGATGATGGACAGTAGGAGTGACACCAGTCCAGGCCTCATATGGTGTTCTATTCTTCAAAGCTTTTGTAGGTATCCTGTTCAGCAAATACACAACTTCTGCCCAGAATTGATTAGGCATTTTCTTCTCAAATAGAAGACACATGGCCATCGTTCTGTTCTTTCTCTCTGAAATACCATTTTGTTGTGGTGTGTATGGTGTTGTAAACTATTGTTCAATACCCGAGTCCCTGCAAAACTCAACAAACATATTAGAGGTGTATTCAGCCTCATTGCCAGACCTTAACACCTTTAGTTTGAGGCCATTTTTGTTTTCAACAAGGGCCTTGAAGTTCTTGAACTCAACAAACACTTCACTCTTCTGCTTGATGAAATACACCCAACAGACTCTTGTATGATCATCTATGAATAGAAAAAAGTATTTATTTCCATTCAATGACGTTGTATTCATGGGACCACATATATTTGTGTGAATCAGCTGCGACTTCTCAGAGGCTCTCCAAGCTTGCTTTTTTTTTTTTTGAAATGGAACCCTTGTCTGTTTCCCTTGCTGGCATACTCTACAGATTTTGTTTTCTGAAGTAAGTGAGGGCAAGTCACTGACAGAATCTTGCTTGTTAATATAGACTAAGCTATTGTGATTGACATGGCCTAGCCTTTTGTGCCATAAAACTGAGTCTTCAGTTTCTGCACAGACATCAATTGTAAATGTCTTGCCTTTCATTTCAGCTTTTAGCAACTCAGCCCCACTAGGTTCAAAGATTGTGGAGACATTATTCTTGAACTCCAGAGAGTATTTCCTTTCAAGCATCTGGCCAACACTCAACAGGTTTTCATTAAGGTCAGACACAAATAACACATCATAAATTTGTTTGATACCTTGTTGTATTGCAACTACTATGCCTCTGCCCTTTACTTGCACCAGCTCTTTGTTGCCTACTCTCACCGAGGAATTATAAGATTTATCCATATTAGTAAATAAGCTTGCATTATAGGTCATATGGTGTGTTCAGCCACTATCAATAATCCAAGTATTATTGTTGCTTGGCTTCAATGAACCTGTAACATCAAATATTTTCTCCTCATGTATGCCAGCCTATTCTTCTGCTGCTTGTGCTTGTTGAATGGATTGGCAGTTCTTATTTTTAAATTTGCAAACCTTAGACACATGCCCAAGTTGTTTACATTTGCCACATACTGCATCAGATCTCCACCATCAATATTTATACAGATGTGTTATTTTCTTACAATATATGCAAGGAAGATATTGTTTGTTCTTAAAGCCATCACTAATGCCTTTTGTTGTATTATCATTCTTGTTATTGTATTGCTTCTTGCCTTTGTCTGGATTTTGATGATGCATCTGGAAAGTACCTTCAGTAATCATTTCTTGTCTTTGAGCTCTCATTTGTTCATGAACCTGTAAGGCACTCATGATTTTTGCAAGAGTGATTGTAGAGAGGTCTCTGGTTTCTTCAAGCGAATAGATCTTTGACTCGAATCTCTCATGAACAGATACTAGCACTTTTCCACAATCTTACTATTAGGAAAGTCTTCTCCAAGGAACCTGAGTTTGTTGACAATCTGGGAAATTTTATCAGAGTACTTGGCTATTGTTTCATCTTCCTGTATATTCAAAGCTTCAAACTCACTCTTCAAATTCAGCACTGTCATTTGAATAGTTCTGGCACTTCCTTGATACTCCAGTTTCAGCTTGTCCCATGCTGCTTTTGCTGTCCTACAAGTCATAATTTTGGAAAATACTGCATCAGAAACATAATTTTGTAATAAGGTTTTAGCTCTTGACCTCTTTGTCTCTTCTCTGTGTGTGCCTTGATTTGTGCCATAGTAGGATCTCTACCCAATGGAGCCACTGGCCTATCTTCTTCAACAATATCCCACAGATCGTGTGCTTCCAGAAAGCATTTCATTTTCACAGACCATATTGGATAGTTTTTGCCAGTGAATGTATGTAGGGAAATCATTGAGAGGTTGTTGTTTGCCATCTGGTTGGAAGGAGGGTTGTTGAATGAGTAGGTCCTGTAAGATCAATGGAGCGCTGATACCAATTGTGGGATTTAAAGTTATACTGTAGGAGAGTTTGAAATACAGAGGAATATAAAATGATGTGAATTGGCTTGAGTTTTATTGATATGAGGCAAGCTATTTATATCAGCTTATGATAACAAAGTTTTCTTAATTTGATGCTAAAATCAAGGAGCTGTTACATCACATTATCTTAACTAACAAATCAAATATCAAATAATGAAACAAGCTGATTCTAGGCTATTTATTAGCATCTAACTTCCTGAAAATATTCCAGATACTTTGCACCTTATATGCCAATATCTCAAGAGAAACTTATTTGCTAAGATTAAGAAGAAAAAGTGCTTATAGCTGCTGCTGCAAATTTGATGCAAGAAGTGGATGTAAATATTTGTTGAGTTTGTTGTGTTGGGGTTGAAGACTTGTTAGAAATTAGGAATGTTTTTTTTTTCTTTAAAGGTAAAATATTTCATTGACTAGCAAGCATACTGGTAATCAAAGTCTGGAATGTCATTGATCAGATTTCATTGCAAGGATTACTAATAGTAAATTTAGCTAATCTGTGAGCTTTCATATTACAACTTGTGGTAGTGAATTTAATTTGAACATTACCTAATTTTTATGCGACAAATTATGGAATTAGTTGTGTGATGAGTGGCTAATCTATATATATTTACTGTTAGGGTTGGTGCTCGGAGTGCCAATCCGGATCGTATTTATGTCCGATTCATAAATACGAGCAATTCTATTTTCCATAATCTTACTAATTTAATGGTAGCACCCTTGACTTTTATACACTTATTCGATCTAATTATGATTAGATATCTAATTACGATTAGATCGAAACTAAATATGGTTTAGTGATACATGTATATTAGATAAAGACCCTAGGATTTACAGTATAGTGCGCAGTTACAATGTAGTTGTAATTGACATTGGGAAGAGCACTATTAGTTGTATATCCTTAAATATAGTTCCTAGTCAAGATTTACTAACACAGATCGGTTAGTAAAATTCGCTGAGACCAGTACATGTCGTATATCGTGACTTTATCCGATGGTTTATCCCAATGAACCATGAGTCTCGGGAGACTCATATAGACATGTAGGTGTTTATTTGATAAGCACTGAATGACTCACTGAAGATTTCGTAATAGATGGTACACCAACGTCAATAGGAATCTTCACGAGTTGAGCGAGTATAGTGGTCATTTTACTTGAGATACCACAGTGGGTTATATGAGTTATCCTCCATACTTTGATGGCAGTCACGTCACCGATCTATTCATGAACAGACCTCCACCTGTTCGTTGGGTGTGTACTGATGCTCATGATATCCAGTGCGTATTGTAGGCATGGTACAAAGATGGGCGATGCTGCCCGGGCTCGCGGCCCGTCGGGAGTACGGAGTAGCCTGCGGGGGACTAAACTGGAGAATAAAGGAGTCGCCACCCAGTGTGAATTGGGAAATGATTTAAGACCGCACTCACCCCTCGCAAGGGAAGACCTCAAACCGTTGGTTTTGGAATGATCCATTACTTATGCCAGTTGTAATGAACGGTTGTACGCAATGATGTAACCAAGTCTTATATGCAAGATAATTCAAATAACACACAAGTTTGTACACCCATAAATATAAATAAAAATGAATGCAAATGCATAATTCCACAAGTATATTAAACAAAGAAGCGTGATAATGTAAATTAATAATAACAGTAAAATCATTAATATTAAAGAGAGATAATTAAACACATGATGCAAAATAAAATAACCAAAGAGGCAAACATGCATAAAATATCATGAAAGAGTCTGTCCAGTGTGTGTGCGTTCAGGTAGCGTTCGAGAACGCGTTCGAACGGGGTGAGGCACAATGCATGCGTTCGTGTAGCGTTCGGGAATGCGTTCGAACAGGATTATGAAAATGACATATAATGACCTAAACACATGCATGAATGTTTCTCAAGTGGTACGTGGAGTTGTATCCCAAGTACAGACCGCATTACCGTCCATTCGGAATCGGCTACGAAATTTATGTCTAGGTTTCCATCCGATAAACAACAAAAGGCAACAGAAATGCGTATAACTAAATAAATGACACAAATGAAATGCGCGATGACGAATATGATAAATAAATAAATAACAAACACGAAAAAGTGAATAACAGAATAAAAGAAAAGAGATGCGACCAAGAGACTTGGCCGACATCTATATGGGATCTCGTATGCCCGGTTGGACGTATTTCACATCCAACCCAGCATACCTCGTCCGGCGCAGTAAAATATCATGGTAAAGGCTACCTTCAGGCATTTCCCACAAAAAGGGTGACCTTTAATCCGATGTAAGTAGCCCATGCGCACTAACCAAAAAAAATGAATAAATAAATAAAGGAACAACAAGAAATGAATAACGGAATAAAAGAAAAGAGATGCGAAGTAGAGACTTGGCCGACATCTATATGGGACCTCGTATGCCCGGCTGGACGTATTTCACATCCAACCCAGCATAACTCGTCCGGCGCGGCAAAATATCATGGTAAAGGCTGCCCTCAGGCATTTCCCGCAAATAGGGTGACCTTTAATCTGATGTAAGTAGCCCATGCACACTAAATGATAACGATGAATAAATAACTAACGGAACAACAAGAACTGAAAAATGGAATAAAAGAAAAGAGATGCAACCAAGAGACTTGGCTGACATCTATATGGGATCTCGTATGCCCGGTTGGATGTATTTCACATCCAACCAAGCATACCTCGTCCCGCGCAGCAAAATTTCATGGTAAAGGCTGCCTTCAGGCATTTACCGCAAATGGGGGGACCTTCAATCCAATGTAAATAGCCATGCGCGCTTACAAATAACGATGAATAAATAACTAACGAAATAACGAAAAGAAAGTAAATAGCGGAATAATAAACACAGACAGTAAACGAACATAAAAACAATAAATAACAGAAATATTAAAGAAATCAAATGTGACACAGGGACTTGGCCGTTAGTGTGGGATCTAGCATGCCCGGTTGGACGTATTCGACGTCCAACCAAGCATGCCATGTCTGGGATAACAAAACGAATATTAAAGAGAGGGCCCTCAGGTCTTACCTTTTAAGTCAATTCTCAGAAGTGCGTCGAGACGTCCCCGGAAGGGTTAATGCTCCGCTATTTTTCTGGTTCGCTGATTCAATGTTTCCGCTATTTTGGGCTACTATTTTCTCTGTTTTTGCTGCTGTTATTCTGCGGTTTTTGGGGCTGGTTTTGGGATGATTTTTGGACAGTTTCTTGGGTTTTTTTAGGGACTGTTTTTGTCTCGGTTTTGGCTACTGTTTTGGTCTCTGTTTGGGTTATTTTTGATACAGTTTTTGGACTCGGTTTAGGGGGCTATTTGTATTGTTGTTGTTTCGGTCAGTAAGGGGTTTGGCGTGAAGGGTTTTGTTGATTTTTTTCTTGCCTGGGGGTTGTTTTACCATTTGTTGCTCACGGTGGAGGGTTGTTTGTTTCTTTGTGTTCGGTCCAAGAAGATGAAGGAGCATGAGGAGTTTCTAGGGTTTGTTTATTGGCGGTGAAGGGCTTGGTTCACGTTGCTGAGGGCTTATGGGTAGCTTCGTTCATGGTTTTATGTTTGTTTTCACGTGGAGGGCTGTTGTTTGTGTGAGTGGTGTGAAAAGGGCTGTGTGTTTTAGTTTTGTTGGTCACTTATTTGTTTTTGTTTGTTCTCGGCTTCGGGTGGCTTTGTGTGTGTTTGATGGGAAGTTTGCCGAGTGTAGTGAGAAGAGAGAGATGAGGCTATTAGGGTTTTTTGTTTGGTTTTGAGAGAGAGAGGCCGAGATAGATGGAAATGCTAGGGTTCTTTTGTTGTGTTTTTGCCGAGAGAGAGAATTAAGTGTGGAAAGAGGAGGTCGGTTGCTGTGACTGTGTTTAGGGTTTGTGTGTGTGTAAAATGAGAGAAAATGGAGAGTGGCGTGGGCGGGGGGGGGGGGGGGGGTAGAAAGAGGAGGGGGCTGCGTGAAGTGATTATGGTTTTTTTTGTTTGTGGACGAGAGAGATGAGAGATATGAGAGAGGCGAGAGAGTCTTCGGGGGGGAAGAGAGAGGAGACTAGGGTTTGAAAGTATTCTCCTTTTATAATGGCGTGCTAGGGTTAGGGTTGTGCATGTTAGGGTTTCATTTTATAATTTGTGTATGTGTGGCCGCCCCTCTCCTTAATTTTACCTTGATTTTCTTTCCAAATTAAGGGATTCAATCTTGGCTAATTTGGAAGGTGATTTGGGAGGGATTTGGCGTGTGATTAAATGTGATTAAAATGTCTTGGATTGGGCTTGGGCGTGTGGGCCTAAAAGGGTTGCATGGGTTTTACATGGGTGTGTATATGTATGTGGGCTTTTATGGGTTGCGGGGGTTTTGAGTCGAGGCTAATATTTAAAACAGAGATCAATCAAGCGAGTCTGAGGCTAAACAAATGAATTAAATTTGATAATGTATTAATTTTTGAATTTTTCCTTCCGACATCCGTTTCCCGCAACTTCCTTAATTTATCGGGTAGTGCCTCCATACGAGGCTCATCATTGGGCTTTATGCAAAAATGCAATGCCTACAGTCATCCCCACTTTGATGAGACTTATGTATTGTGCGACAGTGACAATCCTATCAAAGTCATGCATGTATTTTTACTTACTTGGTTCGCCATCTGTCGCCGAACTTAACTTTTGTTTTGAGATGCTTCGAACTGAGTTCATCTGATGGTGAGGTGCTTTGACCCCTGGTTTATTCCCGAACCGTTACTTTATGAGAGGTGGTCCATTCTCGAACCATTACTTTATGAGAGGTGGTCCATTCCCGAACCGTTATAGTATGAGAGGTGGTCCATTCCTGAACCGTTATTGTATGAGAGATGGTCCATTCCCGAACTGTTACTTTATGAGAAATGGTCCATTCCTGAACCATTACGTTATGATAGGTGGTCCATTCCCGAACCATTATTGTATGAGAGGTGGTCAATCCCCGAACCGTTACTGTATGAGAGGTGGTCCATTCCCGAACCGTTACTGATATAAGATGGTTCATTCCCAAACCGTTACTGAGTTGAGTTGATGGCGATGCGCTTTGACCCCTGGGCTTTGTTCCCGAAACACCGAGTGTGAGATGCTTTGACCTTTTGGCTTTGTTCCCAAACTGTATTGAATTGATGTCGAGGTGCTTGTGACCCCTAGGCTTTGTTCCCGGATCATCTGTGGGCTTTATTCCCGAACTGTGCTGAATGTGATGGCAAGGTGCTTTTGACCCTTGGGCTTTATTCTCGAACCACATGTGGGCTTTATTCCTAAAATGTGTTGAGTGTGATGGCGAGGATCTTTTGACCCATGGGCTTTGTTCCCGAACCATTTGTGGGCTTTATTCCCGAACTGTGCTGAGTGTGGGCTTTATTCCCCGAACTGTGCTAAGTGTGGGCTTTATTCTCGAACTGTGTTGAGAGTGAGCTTTATTCTCTGGGCTTTGTTCCCGAACTGTGTTGAGAGTGGGCTTTATTCCCTGGGCTTTGTTCCCGAACTGTGTTGAGAGTGGGCTTTATTCCCAGCCTTTATTCCCGAACTGTGTTGAGAGTGGGCTTATTCCCCGGGCTTTATTCCCGAACTGTATAGAGAGTGGGCTTTGTTCCCGAACTGTGTTGAGAGTATGCTTTATTCCCGAACTGTTACTGATATGAGATGGTTCATTCTCGAACCGTTACTTGAGTTGAGATTGTTGCCATTCATGAGTGGGTGGATTATAGACACGAAATTGGATTTCGTGACGGATAAACCTAAACTTAGAGAGTCCCACAATATGAAGTGTACTAGTTGAGCACTTGGGTAACGCGATATGAATAATACGGATTATTCATAATACTTCACCGGATTAAATGAGTTAATTCGGATCGTTTAATCGGTTAAACGATAACACATGCATTAGGGGATTTTGTCTGATAATAATTATTATGTATTTATATTTGATACATAATACGATTAGATACACATTAATATTCGTCAAAAGAGATTTTGACACATGCCATAAATATATGTATTTGTTATTTATTATAAATAAAAATACATATATAATAGTAATTATATTAATTAATTATTTAGATATTGAATTGTTAAATATTTAAATGATTAATTAATTAAACTTTTTTCATAATTGTTATGAAATATGTCCAATTATTATTGGTTTATATGGCATGAATTTATTAAGTTAAATTTGTCCAAATTTGATTTGCCAAGATTAAAGCTTATATTATTTAATTTGATTAAATTTATAAGAAGGAAAAAATTGCCCTTTAAGGTCGGCAATGAAGGAAATATAAAGAAAAATAATTTTCTTCTTCTTTTGACCTAGCCATTGCCGAGAGCTTCACCTTAAAAATGGGTCTCAAATTTGTTTGAAGAATCCATGAAGAAAATGAAGGAAAAATTCAAGAAATGGCTTGGAAATTAAGAGATTAAAAGATAATCTACTATAACCCAAGCTTAGAAATTAGTTTCATGTTTTCTTGAATTCTTAGAATAGTTCTAGTGTTCCTTTAAATCTGAAAAATTGGGGTTTTTGGCTGTGGATAATGGATTGGAAGTTATATTGCATATGTGAAGAAGTTTTGGAAGTAATTAGTGTAATTATTGTCCAAATTATTCATTTGATGACATGTTTCCATTCTAGAGTGTTATAACCACTCTTGTAATGCCTAGAATTATTCTTGGGTGATTCATATGTGGTGACTTGATTTGGTGTTGAGATTAATTGATTTAGTCTTGAAAAATTGGATTTAAAGCATGAAAAATCCTCATTTCAGTTTCTGGATCAGATCTTATAAAACTGGAAATTTTGTGATGAATTTGATGTAATATGAATGTAATGGATGTGTTTGGGAGTTGGAACAATTGTCGGAAAGTGTTTCGGAGTTGAAATAAGCGAAAACGGTGAAAAACGACGTTACTAGGTGACTTTTGAGCCAACCGGGTGACGTCTATCCAAACAGTGAGTTCATCATTGTTCGGGCAGCCCATGAACTAGCCTAACATCATTGGGGTAGACCTGGGCAGTCCCCATAAGTGTTGGGTGGTCAGTTCAGTCAAAAACACATTTTGCGTCATTTTACGGAAAAACGTTTTTCGTAAACGTTTCACGACGTTTCCTTTATATTTATGTCACTATTTGATATCGAATAAATTAGTTTAAGTGAAATATGAATAAATTATTCATATTAGATATTGAAGAATTTATTCGGTAAATTGAAAAAGTTTTAAATTACGATTTCGCCCGAACCGCGCTTCCGCTGCGCCCTTCACCCAAAACCCCAACATTTACCACCCCTTTATCTTAAGGTTTTGTGGGTAATATAGAGTTTTATTAGCGAATTGATGTGTGTTTGGGTGTATTTTTGCAGGTAAAAATAATATCATGACTCAAAGGAATTAACTAGTGATAAAAGTGGCAAGATAAAGAGAAAATCGGGATATATTTCGGGTAAAAATGCACGTCCTGACATTCGTTGCGCGATGAAACGCACGCCTTCATAAATTGTCCATAGAACGTCAATTGCTTTTTTCAATGTTGCATGTCGCGACTCCAAGGAATGAGAGTCATGACACGCATAATAATAGAGGAGCAAGTTCGACATCAATTTCACCCTGAATCCGATTTTTATCTAGGAAACACCCCATGAACCTCATATATAAGCACAAGTTCGTCACAAAACCTAAAATAAAGCCTCATAATATATTTTGGTGCCTCAAGGGTATAGAAGAACGCCTAGAGCATAGAAGAACACCTAGAATAAGATAAGAACGAGTGCATCAACATGAATTGGAATTTGAAGACGAATACTGCAAACAAGAGTTTCTTTCTTCCCTTTTCTCTCTATCTTTATCCGTTATGAGTTATTGGCTTTTCATAATGATTAGTTTGTATCTATTGAATATTATGAATAGCTAATTCATTAAATTTAGGGTTATAATGGATCCAAGCATGTTTAATTAATTATTTGCATATTTGTATTCCTTTGGATTTGTTATTTATTATTTATTATTCTCTGTACTTTGATGCATATTTTATTTGTTTGGCCAACAATAAAATGGTATTGGTAAAACCTTAGGAATTCGACGGAGGGAATTTGGGTTAACCGTGAGAATAACAGCGTGTGATTTTATTCTTTGAATATATTTCTGGTGTGATATTTTATATCGTACTACAAGTGTATGGTGTCAAGTTTTAGTAAAAAGTGGATATAAAGTGTCAAACCCACATTGATTGTAATCAAACTCACACTAAGTATTATAATTAGTAAACTTAACTTTATTTAGATACCAATTTTAAAATCATCTAAAATAAAATTAAAAGATAAATAAACAAGATATTAAAAAGGTTTAATGAGGAGAAACCAAGATAAGAGAGATTATAGAGTTTGATTTCACCTAGCTATCCGCTATGTATTTGTTATGCCAATCAATTCTTATTCGGTTTAGTAGTTTATAAATCAAGAATCCTAAAGTATTACACTTCCTCTCCCGAGCAATAGTGAAAAGATTATTAATTACCGACTTTGATATCCATATAAAAATCTAATAATTAACAATTCATTATGTCTTGTGATTCTTTATTAACGACTTCAAAAGAATTATAGATCCTCCTGAACTCTACAAATCTCATAGGTTATATTCTAGATCCTATTCAAAATCTCTATCTCCCGAACGATAGATTCTAAATATTCATCATCATAATTTGTGGCCAAAAACTAGAAGAATTAAACACAAGAGAATATAAATAAACTGAATTAAAACTTTATATAAAAAAAAAATTAGCAAAAAACACATAGGTTCAATCATTGGTTACATCATCCTCTAGAATAATGGAGTTAGTTCATGACTAAAGATAAAAACAATGAAATTATGGTCAAGAACATAATGGACATCATTAGAGTTTAAAGAATGAAACTAGAAAATTAAACACGAATCGAATCCCTTCATCTTCGGACGTCACCACTTTCATCTCATTTTCTCGCTCTTCAATCCTCCTCCTTGGATCTCTTTAAAATATTTGTTTAGAACTATTGGTTGTGTATTTTTTCTCTTCTCCTAGGGTTTTGGACGAGCGTGGGTACTTATAGGGAAGTCTCGGAGTCCTTATGCGTGTAGAATACGACTTAATTAAGTTTCTGGGCTCATGTTGCAGCGTTGCGACGTCGGAAGTGGCATCGCAACGCCTAACTCTCGGGAAAAATATATGTGCACATACTGAAGGGGCGTCGCGAAGTAAAAAGTGACACCACGATGCTTGACATTTTTTTCTGTGTGCTGATTTCTGTACTTTCCGTTCTTCCTGCGTGCTTTCGATTCGTCCATAAGGTCCTAAAACACGTGTAATTGCTCCAAGATCCATGTTCCAATGCTTCCTATCAATCAAACATAAAACAAACTACAAAATACATTGAATGACACGAAACCTAACAAAATATTAAGCTAAGAATGCATGAATAAGTGGGTATAAACCGTACTTATCAATTTCCTTACATGATAAACATATTCCTAAAGGACATACGTAACCAAGATTAGAACCTGATTTTAATGAATTCAGTTTAATTTAAATAACATAGACATTTGATTTATTCTGAATATATTCACTTGACATTCGAAAGAAGCTTGTGAATAATTTAGTGTTCTAAGTTAATAATCAGTAACAACAACCAAATTGAATGTAAAGTGTCTGAACTCATTGTGTGCGTGCTTAGATGAAGTTGCAGCCCTAGGTTCTTCTATTTATAAGATTTTCCAACATTTTTTGTTTGTTTAATTTTAGTTAAATTCGATAAAATCAAATTCTCTTCTCAAAAATTTAGTTTAAGTTAACTAGGTTAGTCTTGGTATTAATAAGTTAATTTTAAGTCCATATGAGTTCGACATCCGACTAATAGTCACTGAATTACTTGAGCGATACGTGCGCTTGCGTGTTAAATTTATAAAATCGCGATCATGGTTTTTGTATATTAATATTAAATTTCTATTCTTTTGTTGTGTTAATTGTTGTATATATAATTTTTTTATGGATTAATATAATTATTTTTAAAAATATTTAAATTAATCGATGAATATCTACTGTTGACGGGTGATTTTACTTCCAGGGGCATTTTAGGATAATACTCCCGGGACAATCCTCCTCCAACCGTGAATTTGTTTGTTTATGGGGGGCCAAAAGTAAATTTAGCAAAAGATACAAGCAAACACAAATGAGATTACCCTCCCTTTATATAGTAAGAGAAATACAACACTGTTCTCATATCTTTATGACGTCAGCCACGCGGATCTCCGACGGATTGATGGGCTCTCTGCCCCAACTGCCTCGCCGAAAGCAAGCCTGCCATCTGACTCCCTGTCACATCACTCTGTTTTATACACTGTCATACTCAACAATTATGATGACATCCTGTAAAGGTGGTACATGTCAGAGGATAACCTTGCAAGTTGCTATAGTCACATCACAGCTTTATGGATGATGCACATGACCTCCTATGGTCGGAACATGCCTATTCTGGTCGGATCATGATCTCCTCTAGTCGGATCATGACCTCCTCTGGTCGGATCATGACCTCTTTTGGTCGGATTGATTCTGCGCCTCAGACTCGGGTCCTTCTGCCTGATCTCGCCCTAACGAGGACCTTGGGTTTTTCCTCTGTTAATTACAAAACTCATCATCGTAAGCGGAAATACTTTTCTTGTCATTCCTCGGGATGCTGACTTATTGGGGGTGAAAAACCCACCATCAACATCTACAATTATTCGTATTATTTCAATGTCATTATTTTATGATAGATATCCATCATAATTATTTATTTTTAATTATAACTAAATGTCATGTATTGGAAGATTTGTATAAACTCTTTATGACAGATTCGTGATAGAAACAATATGTCACAAAATTATGATAGCAAAATAAAACCGTCTTAAATTTCCTGTCATAACTAAATATGATGGTTTGAAAGCTATCATGAAAGGTCTTTATGAATATTTATAACCGTCATCTAAGTCATTTTTTTTTCTAGTAATAAACGGTTTTAACAGATATCGACAAACATTACTATCTGTATATTCTCGAAAAAATTCATAGTCGTAGGTTTACTTACATAAGTTGATTAATAGATCAGAGATCCAAATATTTAATTGGAATTATATCCCAAAACATAAGTAGGTAAAGAATAAACAAGAGCGTGAAATTTAGAAAATAAAACACCATCGAGTAGGTAAAGAATAAACATGTAATGTGGGAATAAATAAGTCAATTGTTAATAATTAGATTTCAAGAGGAGTATAATGCATTGCATTATTAATAGGAGATATTGAACTTCACATAATCCCTAGAAAGAATATGGGATTCCACTAATCTTTAATGCTTTTATTATCACATTTATCGTACATATCAAGAGTAATTTCTTGGTGAAACAGATACATGAGTGACATGGTATCACCAACAAATTCATTTATGACATGTATAATTTAATATCCATATTTTTAGTTATTTTTTAACATTTTAGCACGCATGACAATAGATTATTGGATTGTTACATAGATGACGTGGTACCTCCGTTGTATTTAGATTTTCTCTATATATCTGATAACGTTGGAAATAACGTTTTACCAAAAGAAAACATTTATTAAAATTATGTATAACTTCTAGCTAGGTTAAGTAGCAACCCAATCTAGCTAGGTTATGAAATGAATGTTTGGTTTCTCCGTTTAGCAAAATTAAGCATAGGATTTTTCATTAAGTAGAATTTTTTTTAAAAAAACTATCTTGTACTGTTCTAGTTTATGATTGGTGGTTATCAAAATAGACTATAAAAATAAATAAATTTTAACCATATAATTTTATTAATACACACATGATTACGAACTAATGGTAGAATTTATCCTTGAAAATCGATTTATAAGGAAAGCGTGTTCAATGATTAATAAACCAACAGGTAATCACATACTTAATCAATGTCGAATAAATTGACCACAATACAAATATAGGTGATGTAACACCCCGACAGAACAACTACCGGAATGGAAACTAATCGTTCTGACTAGAAGCTTCAACTTGAACATTGCCAAATAGGTAGCCCCCACACGTAATAGAACTTGGATTTCGTTCTTCGAACTTACACCGCAATCCGTCTGGCCCCTACTTAGAGTTTGTCTAGCAGCACGTAGGCCGGCAGTACGTAATCCGTGCTGTCCGTCGAGTAGTCAATGTCGTATTTTAGTCTAAGCGAGTGAATGGCTTTCCTGGTCTATTTCCTGGTAAAGGTGCATTCCCTCTTCCGTTAGTTGTCGAAATGTCTTATGTAAGTGAAAGCGTGGTTACGGGTTTCCTTTTCTATCCCCATCGAATCGTACATCTCTTGGCTTCCATTAGCTCATAGCTCAACGTAATAGAAAAAGAACGCAAACAAGCAACAAAGCTAACGACATCCGTGATAGACGGTTAGGCAGGATGCTACCAGCAGGAGACAGGATTGACCCATCTCCATAAGCCTCTAAATTTACGAAAATCCGACATGATGTATCCTAAAATTGGACAACATGGATCTCAGTCCAGCACCAAAGCGATCCTAAAATAAACATCATATGTCAAAATGGACCTCAAGCCCACACCAACACATCAAAAACATTATCTAAGGGCTTAATGTCCATATCATCTATCAACACTCAAGGGCTCTGCCCACAACATCAAAAATAATCAAAACTTTAACTTATTAAATACAATCCACGTGCTCAGCACGAAAATAACAGAACATCAATCACAACTCCTAGGCCTCTAAACCCTTTCCAGGACACTTACGAGGGTTACTGCCGCTTGGGTGATCCGCGCCTCGAGCATGCCTTCCAAAGTTGAAATGGTTGACCCATTAGGTAGCTGTAGGGTTACACAGAAATCGGCGACGCTGTTCTAGGCTCGCGGCCTAGTTGGGAGTACGAAATAACATGGAGTCGCCACCCGGTGTGAACCGGGACAAAGATTTAAGGCTGCACTCACCCCTCGCAAGGGAAGACCTCAAACTGTTGGGTTCGGAATGGTCCCTTACTTATGTCACTTGTAATGAAAGGATTTGTGCAATAATCTAACCAAGTCTTATGCAGTACATGCAAATTAATTCAGATGACATACAAGTTTGCATACCCATAAACATTAATGGAAACAATGGAAGCATGTTACATTAGAGAGTACAAGATGGGAAATGAAAATAATAAATAATCAAAGGCAAAAACGTAAATGAATAGATCGCAAATAAAAGGAAGTTAATCAGGCTTATGTAAGTATTTCCCGAGTGGTACGTGGAGTTGTATCCCAAGTACAGACCGTAATACCGTCCATTCGGATTCGGCTACGGAATTTATGTTTGGGTTTCCATTCGATATACCGCAAGGGATAACACGCAAGCATCAACACAATGCAATCATTAACCCAATTTGACATACATGAAATATGATAATGCATATGACAATAAATAACCGAAGAGACAATATGCGAAATAAAAATGAAGATAAATGACACAAAACAAAAATGCGGAACAATAAAACAACAATAAACGTAAATTAAATACGAAGTAATAAAAGACTAATAATACAAAATAAATACGGAATAATAAATATGTGACTAAAGAATTTGGTCGTTCTCAATGTAGGACCTCGCATACCCGGTTGGACGTATTCCGCGTCCAACCGAGCATGGCGTTTCCAGGACGATAAAATAAAATATAACAAAGGGTGCCCTCAGGTCTTACCTTTTAAGTCGCTTCTCGAGAGTGCGTGGGGACATCGCCGGAAGGGTTAGCATTTCCGCTATTTTCACTGGTTCGCTGTTTGCTCACTATTTTCTCTGTTTTGTTCACTGTTTTCAGGTTATTTACTGCGATTTTGTTCACTGTTTTGGGGGCTTTTTGTCTTGGTTTTGGCTCAATTTTGGGACTGTTTTTGTGTCAGTTTTGGGGTGACTTTTGGTGATATAGGGCTGTTGTTTTACTCTCGGTTTTGGGGCTATTTCATTCTTGGTCACAAGTGGCTGTTCGATTGGTTGCTGCGTGGCCTAGTATTTTTCGGTCAGAGGCTGGTTTTGTGATTATTATATTCGGCTAGTGGAGGGGCTATGTTGTGTTTATCTTGTCGTGGGTTGTCAAAGAGAGAGAGAAGACTAGGTTTTTAGCTTCACGTGATTGGCTTCTTGCTGGTTTTGTAATTTTCCTTTTCATTTCAGGATCTACCACACCTTTCAGCTTACTAAGGAACTGATCAACTGCATCAATATAAGTAACCGGTAGATGTAACCACACCTTACGTTCTCTCTCTTTGTACCTTAGTAAACCATTGTCAACAAAAACACAGTGAAGCCTATCTCCAATTGCCTTATGAACAAGAGTTGCAGCAACAGTGGAATCTACACCTCCTGACAACGTACAGATGACATGATCTTCAGGCCCAACTGTTTCGTTGATACATTTAATTTCTTCATCCAATACATTTTCCATCTTCCAGCCCGCATTAACCCCACAAACATCAAATAGAAAATACTGAAGCGTTTCCATCCCTTCAGGTGAGTGTCTAACCCTAGGATGATACAAAAGCCCAAAAAGCCTATTTTCTTTATTTTCAACAGCAGCCACAGCGCCCTGCTGACTCCGTGCTACGACCTGGAATCCATCAGGCAACACAGCGGCCTCATCTACGTGACTCATCCAGATTACCTGATGATGACCCGCCTTCTTATTCCCAAAAATTTCGGAACTACCCTCCACCACAATCTCCATCCTCCCGTACACCTGCTTCTCCCCAATCCTAACTTCACCTAGGTTCAAATCTGATAGCAATTTGGGAGAAGCAAGCTCTTTGGTCAAGGCCATATTCCTTTCTTTCAGCTTCAAGCATTCCAATGTTACTTTATCAAGCTCCTGCGATTTTGAATGAAGCAACTGTTCAATAGATATTTTCTTTGTCTCAAGGCTTCATTCTTCAATTCTGCTTCATCTTTAATACGCTCCTTGCAATGACATAATTCCTCATTAATTTCTTTAATCTCTTTCCCTTAACTCTCCAAAACCGAATTGACTTCACTACGTAAAATTTAACTTCACTACGCAAAACCTCTAGATCTTTGACTTCGTGCTCTTTTGGCTTCTGTGAATTAATCAAATCAATTTAGTTCCCAATTGACTGAAAATAAAGTCGATTTGCATGACTCGACGAACACCTTTGCTTACACACGGGACACGTAAACTTCTTCGAATTTGAACAGTAATCGAACCACTGCTGCAAGCAGAGCTCGTGAAAGACGTGGCCGCAAATTGAGATAACTTGGAGGTCTTCGACGATTGGCTTGAGATCTTCATAACAAATTGAGCATATTGTTTTTTCCAAATTTGTTCTCAATCACCATCTCGGTACTTTTTTGTTCTCCTCGTTTGCCCTCTTTCTTCTCTAGCTTTTTGCTTTGCTCTTTGGCGTGAGTTCCATGGGCTGAAGCCAAAAATTAGGTTTAGTTTAGGGGTCCTTATATAGTGGTGTATTAGGGTTAGGGTTTTGAATGGGTGCATATGGGCTTTTGGTGGGTACAGGGGTATTGGCCAAGATTAATATTTAAAACGGGAATTGACTGAGCGAATCTGCAGCTAACTAGCGAGTTAAAAATTGAAGAGCTATTATTTCAGAATTTTCCCTTCCGACGTCCGTTTCCCGCGACTCTCGCGACTTATAGGGTATTGCCTCCTTACGAGGCTCATCATTGGGCTTTCATGTAAAAATGCAGTGTCTACAGTCGCCCCCACTTTGATGGGACTTGGGCAGTGTGTGACAATGGCAATCCTATCAAAGTTATGCAATGCATTTTTACTTACCTGGCTCGCCAGCTGCCACCTGACTTGCCTACCGCTTTTGCTGAGTTGATGATGCAGTGGACCTCGATCCTGGGACGCATCCCGATAACTACAACCGACAACGGGGGCCTCGACCCTGGGACGCATCCCAATACCGCTGACAAAATATGGGCCTCGACCCTGGGACGCATCCCTAAAATTGATGATGCAGTGGACCTCGATCCTGGGACGCATCCCAAAACTGCAACCGATAACGGGGGCCTCGACCCTGGGACGCATCCCAATACCGCTGACAAAATATGGGCCTCGACCTTGGGACGCATCCCAAACTGATGATGCAGTGGGCACCTCGACCCGGAATTACAACCGACAACGGGGGCCTCGACCTAGGGCACATCGACCCAACACCGCTGACAATAGGGACCTCGCCCTCGAACAGATGATGTAGTGGGCACCTCGACCCGGAACTACATCCGATGATACAGTGGGCCCTCGACCCTGGGACGCATCCCAAACTGCTGATGATAAATTGGGCCTCAACCCTGGGACGCATCCCCAAACTGGTGATGATGATGTGGGCCTCAACCCTGGGACGCATCCCCAAAATTACTGATGATGTGGGTATCAACCCTGTGACTCATCCCCGAAACTAATACTGATGCTGATGTGGGCCTCTCCCCCGGGACTCATCCCCAAAACTGATACTGATACTGATACTGACATAGGCCTCGACCTTGGGACTCATCCCCCAAACTGATATTGATGATGATGTAGGCCTCGGCCAAGGGACTCATCCCTGAAACTGATGCTGATGTCTCCATACCCGGAGTGCCATACCTGGTAAAACTGATACTGATGTCTCCATACCCAGAGTGCCATATCGGCAGAACCGATGTTGTATCTCCATACCCGGAGTGTCATACCCGGCAGAACTGATGTTGTATCTCCATACCCGGAGTGCCATACCTGACAGAACTGATGCTGTATCTCCATACCCGGAGTGCCATACCTGGCTTGCTAAACCTCATACCCAAGGCTTCGCTATAATATCTCCATACCCGGAGAGCCGTACCTGGCGTGCTAAACCTCATACCCAAGGCGTCGATGTGATATCTCCATACCCGGAGTGCCGTACCTGGCATGCTAAACCTCATACCCAAGGCGTCGCTGTAATATCTCCATACCTGGAGTGCCGTACCTGGCGTGCTAAACCTCATACCCAAGGCGTCGCTGTAATATCTCCATACCCGGAGTGCCGTACCTGGCGTGCTAAACCTCATACCCAAGGCGTCGCTATAATATCTCCATACCCGGAGTTCCATACCTGGCAGAACTGATACTGGGCCTCGCCCCCGAACCGATACTGATGTGAGACTCGCCCCAAACTGATATGGGCCTCGCCCCAAGTTGATACTGATACTGATTTGGGCCTCGGCCCCAAACTGATACTAATACTGAAGTGTCTCCATACCCGAAGTGCCATACCCGGCAAAACTGATATTGATGTCTCCGTACCCGGAGTGCCATACCTGGCATGACTCCCGGCTTGTTCATTCCCAAACTGTTTTTCCATTCTCGGAGTGCCATTCTCGGCTTGTTCATTCCCGAAGCTTGCTCCATTCTCGGATTGCCATTCTCGACTTGTTCATTCCCGAACTGTGTTTCCATTCTTGGAGTGCCATTCCCGGCTTGTTCATTCCCGAACTGTGTTTCCATTCTTGGAGTGCCATTCCCGGCTTGTTCATTCCCGAACTGTGTTTCCATTCTCGGAGTGCCATTCCCGACTTGTTCATTCTCGAACTCTTCTCCATTCTCGGATCGTCATTCTCGGCTTGTTCATTCTCGAACTCTGCTCCATTCTCGGCTTGTCCATTCTCGAACATTGCTCCATTCTCCGATTACCATTCTCGTTTTGTTCATCCTCGGACCTTACTCCATTCTCGGATTACAATTCTCGGCAAAACTGATACTGAACTAAAATTGGCCTCTCCCTCAGAGTGCCATACTCGGCCAGATAGATTCTGAACTAATGTGGGCATCGCCCCCAGAGTGCCATACCCGACAAGACTTATTCTGATAACGATGTGGGCCTCACCCCCAGAGTGATGTGGGCCTCGCCCCAAACTGATACTGATATAGGCCTCGCCCCTGCGACCCATCCCAGGACTGAAACTGATATGGGCCTCAACTTGGGACTCATCCCCGAAACTGACTGATATGGGTGTAGGCATTGCATTTTTGCATATCAGCCCGATGATGAGTCTCGTATGGAGACAACTACTTCTTTAGTCATGAAAGCCGTGGGAACGAACGTTGGAAGGGTAAAGTTGGAAATAGATTTTTGTTGGATTTTATCTGAGTTGTTTAGCTTCGGCTGCTTGTTGGACTTCCGTTTCAAAGCTTACCTAAGGCCCAAAACCCAAACCAAACCCAAAATACCCAAGTCAAACCAAGTCAAACCAAGCCCATGCCCAAGGAGGGGGATTCACGCCCATAATGCCTTTATTTAGGTATATGTACATTTATCACATGTTTAATCAAATAAAATCCTTACCTAAATAAAAGAAATCAAATCAAATCCCTACCAAATCAAATCCAATCACAAATCCAAATTAGGAGATCTATTCCTTATTAGAAACCAATTAGGAGATTCTCTCCTACTCAAATTAGGAAAGTCTTCTATCTTTGCCTATAAAAAGAGGCCTTCACTCCCATTCACAACCCTGGCACATAGACATACCTCTCTCACATACCTAAAGCACTCTCTTAAGTCTTCATCACACGCCCAAGCATCCCCCAAAAGCCACCATTGCCGCACCACCAAGCCAGGATACCTAGCTTGCCGCATATTCACCCCCTTCACCAACACCACTCACGCCCAACACCCCAACTTAAGCCCTCCATTGCCGAGTTCCAGCCACCACCATTCACAGCCCTAAAACACCTTAAAATAAGCCTCAAATACAGCCCCAAAGTCGCAAAAAAGACCCCCATTCACAGCTCCAATTCAGCGCCCAAAACAGTCCCGAAACACCCCTCACTGCACCTTAAACTGCACAGTTTCGTCCCCTGTTCTGGTCAGTTTTTGTTGCGTCTTTAACCCATAAAACAGTCCTAAAATCACCTAAACACCATCCCAAAAATCTCCATAAAGTTTCCCTAAAAAACCCTCACAAACGCACCTCCCTAAGCCTTCAAAATCACCCAAAACAGTCCGCTAAACCACCAAGACAGTGACCTGAAACGTAGCAGCGAAACAGCAGCGAAACGGACTTGGAACAGCAGCCCGAATAGCAAAACAGCGAGGAAGGAGACGTTGAGTTGGTGAACTAAAAGAGTAGCGGATCATTCACCCTTCCAACGGACGTGTAACGCCCTTTCTTAGACGACAAAAGAGTTAGACCTGAGGGCACCTTTCTACTTATCTTCTTTATTGTTGTCTTATTTATTTTGATATATAATTGCATGAGAGTCGTTTGAAGCATGATGTGATTGTTGGATGAGCGGGATATGTGTTCTCTTTTGTGGTATATCGGATGGAAACCCGGACGTAAATTCCATAGCCGACTCCGAATGGACGGTAGTATGGTCTGCACTCGGGATACAATGCCACGTACCACTTAAGATACACGTATCTTGTCTCATCCTAATTTGTATTTGAGCATGTTATAGTCTTTAGGTTATATGTTTATTATTTAAAGCATGGTTTAATTTAGTTTGTTATTTATTTGTTAAAGCATGTTTAGGTTGTTCATTATGCATGTTCTTAGTTTATGATGCGTTTGGGTAATGATTTATACATGTTGGTTTAATGGTTCAATAGGCTTGTTGTGTTACATTGCGTGAAATTATTTGGATGAAAGCATGTTAGATCTAAGTACCCTTGAGCATGAATGATGAATAGATTCGGTTAGTTTATTGCACAAATTATATCATCACAAGTGACATAAGTAAGGGACCATTCCGAACCCAACGGTTTGAGGTCTTCCCTTGCGAGGGGTGAGTGCGGCCTTAAATTTGTCCCGGTACACACCGGGTGGCGACTCCATGTTATTTCGTACTTCCCAACTAGGCCGCGAGCCTAGAAAAGCGTCGCCCAGGTTCTGTTGTCTACAGTCTGGCGACTCCACTGGGGATATTTAGAGAATCGGCCTCGAAATCATGTCTTGTGATGTGTATAATTTGTGCATTAGTTGACCATTTCTATAGTGGGTTGAGGGGGTTAATCAAAGGCTTTGTTGAAGCTAGGTGATGGTTGGGTGTCTTCCTTCACTCACTACCCTTCGGGGAAAAGCTGTGAAGGCACCTAGATAAATCATTACTTGTAGCTCGTTGTGACATACTAGTTTGGAGGACTCGTTGTTTATTCCTGACACCAAGCGATAAGAGCCTAAGGGGCTTGGGTACTTAAGAGAGCCTCGCTCCACCTTCCCTCTGGGGAATCTACAACGGGAAATTCATTCGACAGTTAGCCACACACCATAACTCGTTGGCACGTACCGTAAGGTATAAAAAAGGTGCACTCACTTGGTCGCTCGAACCCTTGAGTGGGGAGTCCTAGTTGTGGGTAATCCTTCGTCAAACGAGAGCCTTTGTCCGCGCCCCGTGAACCCACTTGTGGAATTTAGCCATGAAGAA
Source organism: Zanthoxylum bungeanum (assembly GCA_019454045.1). NCBI lineage: Eukaryota > Viridiplantae > Streptophyta > Magnoliopsida > Sapindales > Rutaceae > Zanthoxylum > Zanthoxylum bungeanum. The sequence goes on from SKCR01027642.1 coordinate 135,420, forward strand.
CCGGTAGTTATTTATTTTATGTTTGTGTGTTGGACCGCCGTCATTTGGATCCAGTTGGACCTTTTGTCAAAAGATGTGAACTTGTTGGGCCATTTAAACTGGGGCAAGTTTGTATCCTTTGACAGTTGGGCCAAAAGCTTCTAAAATGCCGGTGGGCCACTTCGTGAATGGGCCTTTTATCATTTGAAGTTATTTAGCCACATCATTGTAAAGTGTAAACCTGTTGGGCCTTTCCAACTGGGACAAGTTTGCACCGCGCGATGGTGTGATTAAATACTTTAAAATGATGATGGGCCAAGCAGTTTAAAGTTTTCTTTTATATTTTTTATCTATTACATGCATCGCACACATATGCACTGACACATGGCCTTAAGAGAGGCAACATAGATTCCCGTTGGGTTAGAGAAGAGGGCAGATTAGTCAAACGACCATCAGCAAATATGAGCGAATCCGTTAATGAAGGGTCTCGGATGGATCAGATTGAGGCAAATCTCGCCAAGATGACGGAACAGATGCAGACTCTGACTGCTGCCATGACTAATATGGCTGTGCCCCGCGCTGCGGGAGGATCTGAGAATGTGAGGCATGAGGGGCCTCCAAATGGTTTAAACGATGATGCTCCGGTGTTTGATGATGACTTGGCTGACTATGCAGCAGGGAGGATAGCCGGAACTCAGGCTGAAATGCAAAGGCTCCGTGATCAGATGGAGTCTGTCACCCGTAAGCTGAGGGGGAAGCATGAGGATCTACTGGATTATGATTCAATGACCTTTGAGGAGCAGCTGCCCGCACAGTTCAAGATGCCTGACATCGCAAAGTTTAGTGGGAATGGGGACCCGAGGGTCCATTTGCGACAATATGTCTCGGTGATGAGTTCAGTTGGCCTATCTCAGCGCCAGGTCCAGAAAATGTTCGGAATGTCCCTCGAGGGTGCACCTGTGGTTTGGTATCATAGCCTTGAGAAGAAGGTTAAAGAAGATTGGAGGGAGTTGGCTGACGCCTTCTTGAAGCAGTATGTAACTGACTTAGAGATCGACTTGTCGCTCCGCGACTTGGAGAATACTAAGCAGAAGCCTGAGGAGAGCTTTAAGGAGTATGTTGACCGCTGGAGAAGCCAGCTCTTGAAAATGCAGACCAGGCCTTCCGAGAAAGATCAGATAAAGATGATCATTAAGGGAACTAAGCCCTCTATATATGGAAAGTTGCGGAGGATGACCTCAATGATTGCAGACTTTCGACAGTTGAGAGAAACTGTTATGGATATCGAGGAGGAAGAAGCAGAGAACAAGAAGTTCTATAATCTGAACAGAAGAACTGTTGGAGGATCCTCGGGAACCAGGCCTGTTACTGCGGAGGTTGCGGCTATAAAGAACAGGCGTTTCTCTAACCTGGGCAGGCCCTTGTCCAAGGTGTTAGAAAAGCTAGTAAGGCAAGGACTGCTGAAGCCTTTGGAAACCAAACCACTCCCAAATCCTCCCCCATCAAACTTAGACATGAACCGTTACTGCCGTTTCCACCAACAGCATGGCCATGACACAGATAATTGCACCCGCCTTCGCCATGAAATCCAAGACCTGATAGACTCCCGAAAAATTCCTGACCCAGAAAAAGAGCAACCAAACACTCACCATAACCCCCTACCCAATTATCACTCAGTTCCTCCACCTACTTACATGATCAATTCCGGACTACCAGAAAACCTTGTCCTCGAAACCTTCGACCATCAAGCCTTTTGCCTGGGGATCTGGGACAGTAACAGTGAAGGTGAGGAAGAACATAAGAAAGATTTCTGGGAGGAGTTCTCGAGTAGCGATGAGGAGGAGGTAAAAGGCATGACCCGGAGCGGGCGATTTTATAGTGATGCTACTGAGAAAGGAAAGGAGTCCTGGAGGAAGGCCGAGAAGTGGCCGAGAATACTGAGAAAGCCGAGGGTGGTATAGTACTGCAGCAGTTGAAGAAGACTCGGGCGCACCTAAGCATCTGGGAGTTATTGTGTTCATCTGGAGAGCATAGGCGGGCTATGGTGGAAGCCCTGAGTAAGATAGTGGTACCGGAGAATGCTAGTCCGGCAATGTTTGTGGGATCGGTGCAGAAGGAGGCTTCGCAGATAACCTTCTCTGATGATGAGCTCCCAGCTGAAGGGAGAAACCACAACAGGCCTCTTTTTATCCGAGCTGAGGTAAGGGGCAAGAAGACTTCTTGCGTGATGGTGGATGATGGCTCTTCCATCAATGTGTGCCCATTGAAAATTCTGGCAAGGCTGGGTATTAAGCCAACTGAGTTGAGCCCTTCTAACATGACTATCAAAGCCTATGATGATAGTAAACGAGGAGTCGAAGGTACTTTTGTCGCAATGGTCAAGGTTGGCCCAGTAGAGGATGAAGTTGAATTTACAGTGCTGGACATCCCAGCCACATTTGCCTTATTGTTGGGAAGGCCTTGGTTTCACGGGCTTGGAGGGGTGCCCTCTACTCTACATCAGATGATTAAGTTCCCATATGAAGGGGAAATTGTCACCATACGAGCTGAAGCGGATAACGCTGTAGCCACCTTGGAAATCCAACCTTTTACGAGGTTCCAAGTGTCGGCGACCTTTGAGGAGTGGGTGGATCCCAAGGTAGCCCGAATTATGGAAAATGAGATTTGAGTCAGGCCAAGGTTCGAGACTGCCGGACTTCAAGGGGCAGAATACTCGGAAGGGCTTGGGATACCGTTCTGATGATGACAAGCCAAAAGCCAAGAAGAAGGGGCTGAAGTTGATGGAATGCTTCGTCAAAGCATCGGGGTATCAAGGAGAGCCTGAACCTGTAGAAGTGAACGGGATTGTTGTGCCAGGGTTCGAGATCTTCCAGGACATGTTGGGAGAAAATCCGGTGGCTGAAGAAATGAAGAAAGAAGAGTGGGAAGAAGAACTTATGAAGTTGGAGACCCTGACTCTCGAAGAAGATAAGAAACCTGAGAAGGATCCTGTTGAAGAGGGAGAAATATCTGTAGAGGATGAGGATATTTTCCTTCCAGATTTGTTTGAATGTACTCCTTTTGTCATTGGCAATAAAGACAATAATTCTGCTTACTTGACTGAGTCTCCACTTTCTAACTTGCATAACTTAAGCATATTCGATATCAACTCCGTCAAAACAAATACATTCGACCTTGGTACGCCTGCGAGCCCCAAGGAAATCTTGATTGCGAGCGAAGTTACCGCCGAAGAGCGAAAGAACTTAGAAGAGATATTGATTAAATATGCCAAAGTGTTTGCTTGGTCTTACGAAGATATGCCTGGGGTCGATCGAAGTATTGCTCAGCACGCGATACCAACATATCCGAATATGAAGCCTGTGAAACAAAAGCTCCGACGGATGAGACCTGAATGGGCCGAGAAGGTCAGGGAGGAAGTTAAGAAGCAAATAGATGTGGGATTCCTGGAAGTAGTGAAATACCCCGAGTGGTTGGCCAACATCGTGCCTGTGCCGAAGAAAGATGGCAAAGTCAGAATGTGTGTTGACTATAGAGATCTTAACAAGGCATGCCCGAAGGATGACTTTCCTTTGCCGCATATAGATGTGCTCGTAGATAGTGCGGCATTGTCTGCCATGTACTCATTTGCGGATGGGTTCTCAGGATACAATCAAGTGCTCATGGCCGAAGAAGATAAGCACAAGACCGCCTTTGTTACAGAATGGGGTACCTACTGCTATAAGGTGATGCCATTTGGGCTTAAGAATGCTGGAGCCACTTATCAACGGATGGCCACTACTCTGTTTCATGACTTAATGCATAAGGAGATTGAGGTATACGTAGATGACATGATGGTCAAGTCAGAGACAAGAGATGGGCATATAGAAGCATTGGAAAAGTTCCTTGAACGAGTGGACAAGTACAACTTGCGGTTGAATCCCAAGAAGTGTGTATTCGGAGTAACATCGGGTAAACTACTCGGTCACACAGTGGGAATGGGTGGAATAGAAGTGGATCCTGAAAAGATCAAGGCTATTACAGAAATGCCGGCACCAAAGACAGAGAAAGAAGTCAGAGCCTTCCTGGGGAAAATCCAGTATATTAGTCGGTTCATTGCCAAGCTGACGTCAGTATGTGAGCCTATCTTCAAGTTGTTAAGGAAAGATCAGCCGGTAAAATGGAACGAGCAGTGTCAGGAAGCCTTCGACAGAATAAGGGAATATTTGGTGAAGCCTCCCGTTCTGAAACCTCCGAGACAAGGAAGACTATTGGTACTCTATCTGGCGATTGAACCCGAAGCGCTGGGGGCGATGATGGTACAAGCCGATGAGATGGGAGTGGAACATGCCGTCTACTACCTCAGCAAGAAACTGCTTCCGTACGAAGCCCGTTATCAAGAGGTGGAGAAGATTTGTTTAGCAGTAGTATGGGCCTCCAGAAAGTTGCGCCACTACTTCCAATCTTACAAGATCCAAGTAGTAGCAAAGGAGAATCCTTTGAAGTACTTACACTCCGTACCCTCGCTGGTTGGGAAGTTGGGCAGATGGTTGGTGCTGCTGACTGAATTCGACATTGAGTACCTCACCTCCAAGGTAATCAAAGGACGATCCGTGGCAGAATTCCTGGCGCTGCAACCTGTCGAAGGAGATCAGTATAAGTTTGAGTTCCCCGATGAAGAAATCCAAGCCATAGCCGTCCAAGGATGGAAGATGTATTTTGACGGAGCAGTGAACTGCAAAGGAGCCGGAATCGGGATTATAATAGTCACCCCTGAGGGAGAAACTTTGCCTATGGCCAAGCGGTTGACATTCGGAGTGACTAACAACATGGCTGAGTATGAAGCATGTGCATTCGGGTTGACTGCATTGATAGCTTTGAGAGCTAAGAATGTTGAAATTTTCGGAGACTCGATGTTGGTAATCCGACAGATGCAAGGAGAATGGGAGCTAAAAGAAGAACGGTTGAAGCCGTACTTGTTCCATCTTAGAAGTCTGGCCCAGACTATCCCTGACTGCAAGTTTCAGCATTTACCGCGAGAAGAGAATCAGATGGCTGATGCCTTGGCGACACTGGCCGCAACCTGGGAAAATCCAGAAAAATTGTGATGAGACCACTTGTTTTGACAACGGCAAGCAAGCCAGTCTATGAAATTGAGAGGATATTGGAAGTAGAGGTCAACGACGGAAAGCCTTGGTATTATGATATTCAGAGGTACCTGGAACAAGGGGAATTCCCGGAAGAAGCGAGTAGGAAGGACCGAGTAGCCATTCAAAAACTGGCTTTTCAGTATGTGAGTCTGAAAGGAGAACTCTACAAAAGACAAGCCAATGGTATTCAGCTAAAATGTTTGAGAGAGGAAGAAGCGCAGAGGATAATGGAAGAGATACATGCTGGTGTGTGTGGACCGCACATGAATGGATTGAACTTGTCCCGCAAGATTGTGAGACAAGGCTTTTACTGGTCAACCATGGAAGCCGACTGCGCGAAGCTAGTGAAGCACTGTCATGACTGTCAAGCACACGGGAATTTGAACCACTTACCACACACAAAGTTGCATGGGTTGTCAGAGCCATGGCCTTTCTCAGCTTGGGGAATAGATATGATCGGAGATTCGACCGAATGCATCGAATGGGCATCGCTTTATAGTAGTGGCTGTGGACTACTTCTCAAAATGGGTAGAAGCTGAATCATTCCGTAATGTTACTGCAAAGCAGATGGCGAAGTTTATAGCTCGGAATCTCATTTGCAGATATGGTATGCCGCACCATGTGGTCACGGACAATGGAGTCCAATTTCAGGGAGAAACCAAGGCAATGCTACAGAAGTATGGAATAGGCCATCACAAGTCCTCACCGTACAGGCCGCAGGCTAATGGGGCAGTCGAGGCGGCCAACAAGACGATAAAGACAATCTTGGCAAAGATGACTGAGAATTACAAGGACTGGGCCGACAAGCTGCCATACGCCTTGTGGGGATATAGAACCTCTGTGAGAACGGCCACAGGAGCCACACCTTACTCCTTGGTCTATGGAATGGAAGCGGTACTGCCGGTGGAGGTTGAGATAAAGTCCATGCGGGTACTAGCAGAAGCGAAATTGCCAGAACATGAGTGGACCTCGCAGAGATTTGAACAGTTGGCTCTGATGGATGAGAAGAGGATGAAGTCCTTACATCACATGCAGATCTATCAGAAGAGGCTGGCTCGAGCGTTCAACAAGAAAGTGCGTCCTACCAAGATCAAGAAAGGTGATTTGGTACTTAAGCAGTCGAAGCCATCAAATACAGACCCGAGAGGGAAGTTTAGACCAAATTGGGAAGGACCCTACATTGTTCAGAAGGGTAGGAAATGGAGCAATGAGACTATCAGACATGGAAGGAATGAGTTTCACCCGCAGACCGAGGCATTACCCCATTTTTGTGTGTGTTTTGTGTTTTTGTTTTGTATTCACAGGTTTCGAAGATAGAAAAGTGAAAGCGGCAGAGACAAGCCAATCAGAGACAGCAAAAGCATCGAATTGAATTTGGGTAGAAACCCTGGGGCTGAGGTCCACATCGGTGATAAGATTCAGATGGTGATATCAGGGTTGAGGCCCACTTTGAGTTTGAGTTTCGGGTATAGATCTCGAGGGCGAAGCCCCCATTATCAGCAGCAGAGAGGAAGAATTCCTTGGAGTGAGTGAGTGAGAAAAAAAAAAGTCTTTGATAAATAAATGTATGTCCAGTGATGACATTGTGTGCTAAGGAGAAGCCTTAGAAACGATAAGTGCGAGAAGTGTTCTCCACCGGTATGCTGAATAGATTGATCTTGATTAAACTCGTAAAGCACTTGAATAAAGGATCTCAGCAGTGGAAGCCTGAGAGGTTGATGAGATGACTAGTTGAAGAGATAGTGGATCAGTGAATGACCGTTTGCTTGGATGTCCACCTGGATTACATACGCTACGATACATGATATGGTCGAGAAAGAAAAGAAAAGTCTCTGTGACAAAAAGAAAAAAAAAAGAGAGGAAAACAATAGGCCGCCTATAACCGATAAGCGTGAAGCTACCCATGGGCGAGTATTAGGACCACCATGAGGAGAAATGCTACCTTAAAGGGTAGGCGTGCCAAGAAAAGAAAATGAGAAAAGAAAAAAAAAGAGTGAGAAGAAAGAGACAAGAGCAAAATGCAAGAGACCATATCATGTTGAGTATGCCGAAGTAATCACAGAATGTGATTAAGACATTCAGATTGGTTAGACCCACTGGTCCGATTCTCCGAGACGAAATCGTCAAATCGGCTTACTTAAGGAATAAGCTGTAAAAGATCCTTGGCACACACACACACTAAGAGTCTAGTTCAGATCACCTATTCAGACGATCGGAGTTGAGCATATCGAGTACTTTGAAAATTCTCTGGCTTTGACGCAAAAGCATTCGTTGAGGACGAATATACATCTAGCTATCAAAGATTATCTCGAGAGAGGAGTTGCAATATGCTAAGAAGAGTAATCAGCATCAGTATCAGTTTCCGCCGGGTATGGCATTCTGGGGGCGAGGCCCGCATTACTTCAAATCAGTTTCTGCCGAGAATGGCACTCCAGGAATGGAGATTTAATCCGAGAATGGACAGTCCGGGAATGGACAGCTCGGGAATGAGCACGCCGGGAATGGCACTCCGAGAATGGAGATTTTAGTCCGGGAATGGACAGTCCGGGAATGGACAGCTCGGGAATGAGCACGCCGGGAATGGCACGCCGGGAATGGCACTCCGAGAATGGAGATATAGTCCGGGAATGGACAGTCCGGGAATGGACAGCTCGGGAATGAGCACGCCGGGAATGGCACTCCGGGAATGGAGATCGGTTCGGGAATGGCCACAACACGGTGACGTTTGGGAATGGACCTCATCCTCACAAGCAACACTCCGGGAATGGAGATCGGTTCGGGAATGGACTCATCACATCACATCAACACTCCGGGAATGGAGATCGTTTCGGGAATGGACCACAACACGGTGACAGTTCGGGAATGGACCTCATCACATCACAGCAACACTCCGGGAATGGAGATCGGTTCGGGAATGGACCACAACACGGTGACAGTTCGGGAATGGACCTCATCACATCACAGCAACACTCCGGGAATGGAGATCGGTTCGGGAATGGACCACAACACGGTGACGGTTCGGGAATGGACCTCATCAATCACAGCAACACACACTTCGGGAATGGAGATCGGTTCGGGAATGGACCACAACACGGTGACAGTTCGGGAATGGACTTCATCACATCACAGCAACACTCCGGGAATGGAGATCGGTTCGGGAATGGACCACAACACGGTGACGGTTCGGGAATGGACCTCATCACATCAACAACGTTCGGGAATGGACCAGAGGTTGAAGCACCTCAACATCATATCAACTCAACACAACAGGCGGACCATGTGGCAGCTGCGAGCCGGTAAGTAAAAGTAAAAAAGCATGCACGTACTTTGATAGGAATTGTCATTGTCACACACTGCACAAGTCCCATGAAAGTGGGGGCGACTGTAGGCATTGCATTTTTGCATATCAGCCCGATGATGAGTCTCGTATGGAGACAACTACTTCTTTAGTCATGAAAGCCGCGGGAAACGAACGTTGGAAGGGTAAAGTTGGAAAATAGAATTTTTGTTGGATTTTATCTGAGTTGTTTAGCTTCGGCTGCTTGTTGGACTTCCGTTTCAAAGCTTACCTAAGGCCCAAAACCCAAACCAAACCCAAAATACCCAAGTCAAACCAAGTCAAACCAAGCCCATGCCCAAGGAGGGGGATTCACGCCCATAGTGCCTTTATTTAGGTATATGCACATTTATCACATGTTTAAATCAAATAAAATCCTTACCTAAATAAAAGAAATCAAATCAAATCCCTACCAAATCAAATCCAATCACAAATCTAAATTAGGAGATCTATTCCTTATTAGAAACCAATTAGGAGATTCTCTCATACTCAAATTAGGAAAGTCTTCTATCTTTGCCTATAAAAAGAGGCATTCACTCCCATTCACAACCCTGGCACATAGACATACCTCTCTCACATACCTAAAGCACTCTCTTAAGTCTTCATCACACGCCCAAGCATCCCCTTAAAGCCACCATTGCCGCACCACCAAGCCAGGATACCTAGCTTTGCCGCATATTCACCCCCTTCAGCAACACCACTCACGCCCAACACCCAAACTTAAGCCCTCCATTGCCGAGTTCCAGCCACCATTCACAGCCCTAAAACACCTTAAAATAAGCCTCAAATACAGCCCCAAATTCGCACAAAAGACCCCCATTCACAGCTCCAATTCAGCGCCCAAAACAGTCCCGAAACACCCCTCACTGCACCTTAAACTGCGCAGTTTCGTCCCCTGTTCTGGTCAGTTTTTGTTGCGTCTTTAACCCATAAAACAGTCCTAAAATCACCTAAACACCATCCCAAAAATCTCCATAAAGTTTCCCTAAACAAATCCTCACAAACACACCTCCCTAAGCCTTCAAAATCACCCAAAACAGTCCGCTAAACCACCAAGACAGTGACCTGAAACGTAGCAGCGAAACAGCAGCGAAACGGACTTGGAATAGCAGCCCGAATAGCAAAACAGCGAGGAAGGACGTTGAGTTGGTGAACTAAAAGAGTAGCGGATCATTCACCCTTCCAACGGACGTGTAACGCCCTTTCTTAGACGACAAACGAGGTTAGACCTGTGGGCACCTTTCTACTTATCTTCTTTATTGTTGTCTTATTTATTTTGATATATAATTGCATGAGAGTCGTTTGAAGCATGATGTGATTCTTGGATGAGCGGGATATGTGTTCTCTTTTGTGGTATATCGGATGGAAACCCAGACGTAAATTCCATAGCCGACTCCGAATGGACGGTAGTATGGTCTGTACTCGGGATACAATGCCACGTACCAGTTAAGATACACGTATCTTGTCTCATCCTAATTTGTATTTGAGCATGTTATAGTCTTTAGGTTATATGTTTATTATTTAAAGCATGGTTTAATTTAGTTTGTTATTTATTTGTTAAAGCATGTTTAGGTTGTTCATTATGCATGTTCTTAGTTTATGATGCGTTTGGGTAATGATTTATACATATTGGTTTAATGGTTCAATAGGCTTGTTGTGTTACATTGCGTGAATTATTTGGATGAAAGCATGTTAGATCTAAGTACCCTTGAGCATGAATGATGAATATATTCGGTTAGTTTATTGCACAAATTATATCATCACAAGTGACATAAGTAAGGGTCCATGCCGAACCCAACGGTTTGAGGTCTTCCCTTGCGAGGGGTGAGTGCGGCCTTAAATCTTTGTCCCGGTTCACACCGGGTGGCGACTCCATGTTATTTCGTACTTCCCAACTAGGCAGCGAGCCTAGAAAAGCGTCGCCCAGGTTCTATTGTCTACAATGGGCCTCAACCCTTGGACTCATCCCCAAAACTGATTCATTTCTGAAACGGAATGTACTGTTGCTGCTTCTGATTGGCTTGTCTTTGCCACTTTTCTTTTTCTTCTTCAAAACCTGTGAATACAAAGCAAAACAAACACAAAAAAGAATGCAAAATATGTTACGTGTATGCATGCATGCATGAATGAATTTCCTATTCCGTTGGGTTAGGTCTTCCGCCAGTTCTCCAGGTGATTGCACAATATTCTCTCTGGTTTCATGGCTCAATTTCTTGTTATGTCTCTGATTCACGAGGTGGTATACTGGTCGCTCCCAGTCTTGATTCAGCTTTTTGTTCTCCGCTGTTTGCATTTAGTCAAGATGAACCACATGGTGGGGCCTTCCATATCATCATACTATATCACAAGCTACGAAATAGTCCCAATAGTTATACATATTATCGTCCTCAAGGAATGTCCAGTAATGAAACCAGAGAACATTCAAAACACTCAATGCAACTCAAATCTGAGTTTTTGAATAAATGATCTATGCCAGACTCAAAGTGTGTGTGTGCAAAGGTTCCTTTGCAGCTTGATCCTTAACTAAGCTAACTCAATGATTTCGTTTCAAAAATCGGGATCGATGGGTCAAACCAACCTAGATGTCTTAGTTATGCCTGCAGTTGCTTTTATGTGCTCAATGTGGTATGGTTTTCTTTCTCTTTTGTCCTTTTTTTTTTTTACTTCTTTTTTTCTTTTCTTTTCTTTTTCTTTTTTTTTCCTTTCTCATTTTTCAACACACCTACCCTTTAAGGTAGCATTTCTCCTCATGGTGGTCCTAATACTCGCCCATGGGTAGCTTCACGCTTATCGGTTATAGGTGGTTCAAAATTTTTTCCTTAGAGACTTTTCTTTTATTTATTTTCAACCATACCACACATCATAACACAAGCAAGTCAGGATAGATATCTAAGCAAACGGTCATTCACCGACCTACAATCTTTTTCAACTAGTCATCTTGCCAACTACTCAGGTTTTCACCGCTAAGAACCTATAATTAAGTGCTTACGAGTCTAACATAGATCAATTACTCAAAGCATCAGATAAAAGCACATCAAGAGTTTATCGTTTCTAAAGTTTCACTCTAAAGCAATCAATTTCATCATCGGACTTATGCCTAACTATTAAGGACTAAAAATAACAAACAATTTTTTTTTTCTCTTTTTTTTTTCTTTTTTTTTTTTTTCTTTTTTTTTTCTTTTTATTTTCTCTCTTATTTTTTTGAAGGCCCCCCAATGGTATTTCTATCATTGCCGTAAGGTTTTATGTTTCTCGATTTCTTTTTCCCCGCTATCCATGTTTGCTAAACTCCTCTTGATAAATCTTTTTTTTTCTTTCTCTAACCCAACGGATATCTATGATGGCTTTTAAGACACGGGGTTAACATGATGCGTGTATGCATGAGATGCATGAGATACGTGCAATGTATGTAATATATAAGCCCATTTAAGAATTTTCACACTAGTTGGCCCATTATCATTTTAAAGTATTCAATCATACTACTGCGCGGTGCAAACTTGTCCCAGTCGAAAAGGCCCAACAGGTTTACACTTTGCGATAACATGGCTAAACAACTTCGAATGATAAGAGGCCCAGACATAAAATGGCCCGCCGATATTTTAGAAGCTTTTGGCCCAACTGTCAAAGGACACGAACTCGTCCCAATTTAAATGGCCCAGCAAGTTCACATTTTTGAAAAAAGGTCCGATTGGATCCAAATGACGACAGTCCAAAACATCAACCTAAAAAAAAATAATTTCTACTAGTTCTACGTCTAAGGTTCACGTGTGGGTTTACGGGAGTGCGGACAAGGGCTCTCACTGACAATGCCTTTAACTAAACCCCTTCAACCCACTGTAGACACGGTTAAGTAAGCACAAATCCAAACATTACAAGACATTATTTCAGGGCCAATTCTCTATCCCCAGTGGAGTCGCCAGACTGTAGGACACAGAAATCGGCGACGCTGTTCTAGGCTCGCGGCCTAGTTGGGAGTACAAAATAACATGGAGTCGCCACCCGGTGTGAACCGGGACAAAGATTTAAGGCTGCACTCACCCCTCGCAAGGGAAGACCTCAAACCGTTGGGTTCGGAATGGTCCCTTACTTATGTCACTTGTAATGAAAGGATTTGTGCAATAATCTAACCAAGTCTTATGCAGTACATGCAAAATAATTCAGATGACATACAAGTTTGCATACCCATAAACATTAATGGAAACAATGGAAGCATGTTACATTAGAGAGTACAAGATGCGGAAATGAAAATAATAAATAATCAAATGCAAAAACGTCAATGAATAGATCGCAAATAAAAGGAAGTTAATCAGGCTTATGTAAGTATTTCCCGAGTGGTACGTGGAGTTGTATCCCAAGTACAGACCGCATTACCGTCCATTCGGATTCGGCTACGGAATTTATGTCTGGGTTTCCATTCGATATACCGCAAGGGATAACACGCAAGCATCAACACAATGCAATCATTAACCCAATTTGACATACATGAAATATTATAATGCATATGACAATAAATAACCGAAGAGACAATATGCGAAATAAAAATGAAGATAAATGACACAAAACAAAAATGCGGAACAACAAAACAACAATAAACGTAAATTAAATACGAAGTAATAAAAGACTAATAATACAAAATAAATGCGGAATAATAAATATGTGACTAAAGAATTTGGTCATTCTCAATGTAGGACCTCGCATACCCGGTTGGACGTATTCCGCGTCCAACCGAGCATGGCGTTTCCAGGACGATAAAATAAAATATAACAAAGGGTGCCCTCAGGTCTTACCTTTTAAGTCGCTTCTCGAGAGTGCGTGGGGACATCGCCGGAAGGGTTAGCATTTCCGCTATTTTCACTGGTTCGCTGTTGCTCACTATTTTCTCTGTTTTGTTCACTGTTTTCAGGTTATTTACTGTGATTTTGTTCACTGTTTTGGGGGCTTTTTGTCTTGGTTTTGGCTCATTTTGGGACTGTTTTTTTGTGTCAGTTTTGGGGTGACTTTTGGTGATATAAGGCTGTTGTTTTACTCTCGGTTTTGGGGCTATTTCATTCTTGGTCACAAGTGGCTGTTCGATTGGTTGCTGCGTGGCCTAGTATTTTTCGATCAGAGGCTGGTTTTGTGATTATTATATTCGGCTAGTGGAGGGGCTGTTTTTTGTTTATCTTGTTGTGGGTTGTCAAAGAGAGAGAGAAAGCTAGGTTTTTAGCTTCACGTGATTGGCTTCTTGCTGGTTTAATATTTTCCTTTTCATTTCAGGATCTACCACACCTTTCAGCTTACTAAGGAACTGATCAACTGCATCAATATAAGTAACCGGTAGATGTAACCACACCTTACGTTCTCTCTCTTTGTACCTTAGTAAACCATTGTCAACACAAAACACAGTGAAGCCTATCTCCAATTGCCTTATGAACAAGAGTTGCAGCAACAGTGGAATCTACACCTCCTGACAACGCACATATGACATGATCTTCAGGCCCAACTGTTTCGTTGATACATTTAATTTCTTCATCCAATACATTTTCCATCTTCCAGCCCGCATTAACCCCACAACATCAAATAGAAAATACTGAAGCGTTTCCATCCCTTCAGGTGAGTGCCTAACCCTAGGATGATACAAAAGCCTCTAAAAAGCCTCTTTTCTTTATTTTCAACAGCAGCCACAGCGCCCTGCTGACTCCGTGCTACGACCTGGAATCCATCAGGCAACACAGCGGCCTCATCTACGTGACTCATCCAGATTACCTGATGATGACCCGCCTTCTTATTCCCAAAAATTTCGGAACTACCCTCCACCACAATCTCCATCCTCCCGTAACCTGCTTCTCCCCAATCCTAACTTCACCTAGGTTCAAATCTGATAGCAATTTGGGAGAAGCAAGCTCTTTGGTCAAGGCATATTCCTTTCTTTCAGCTTCAAGCATTCCAATGTTACTTTATCAAGCTCCTGCGATTTTGAATGAAGCAACTACTGTTCAATAGATATTTTTTTTGTCTCAAGGCTTCATTCTTCAATTCTGCTTCCTCTTTAATACGCTCCTTGCAAAGACATAATTCCTCATTAATCTTTAATCTCTTTCCCTTGACTCTCAAAAACCGAATTGACTTCACTACGCAAAATTTAACTTCACTACGCAAAACCTCTGGATCTTTGACTCGTGCTCTTTTGGCTTCTGTGAATTAATCAAATCAATTTAGTTCCAATTGACTGAAAATAAAGTCGATTTGCATGACTCGACGAACACCTTGCTTACACACGGGACACGTACACTTCTTCGAATTTGAACAGTAATCGAACCATTGCTGCAAGCAGAGCTCGTGAAAGACGTGGCCGCAAATTGATATAACTTGGAGGTCTTCGACGATTGGCTTGAGATCTTCATAACAAATTGAGCATATTGTTTTTTCCAAATTTGTTCTCAATCACCATCTCTAGCTTTTTTCTTTGCTCTTTGGCGTGAGTTCCATGGGCTGAAGCCAAAAATTAGGTTTAGTTTAGGGGTCCTTATATAGTGGTGTATTAGGGTTAGGGTTTTGGATGGGTGCATATGGGCTTTTGGTGGGTGCATGGGTATTGGGCCAAGATTAATCTTTAAAACGGGAATTGACTGAGCGAATCCGCAGCTAACTAGCGAGTTAAAAATTGAAGAGCTATTAATTTCAGAATTTTCCTTTCCGACGTCCGTTTCCCGCGACTCTCGCGACTTATAGGGTATTGCCTCCTTACGAGGCTCATCATTGGGCTTTCATGCAAAAATGCAGTGTCTACAGTAGCCAACCTACAAAACTAGCAAACTAGTTTGGTGTGAGTTATAAAAACTCAGTAAGTAACCATGCCAACACTACAAGCAAACAAATCATATAAGTCAACCACATTAGAAGTTTTGTCAAATTTACTAAGTTACGAGGAGTTAAGAGTTATCAACTTTTGTTATCATTTATGCTTTATTTACGTCAAGGTTTTATATTTTCATGTCTACATACATGCCAATTTCATAACTAACATTCAAAGCATACAAAGGAAAGCTCGAATACCATAAAGTATATCATTTAACATTAATTCCACTTCAATCACGCGAAACACGAAGTCATACATCTATAATTTTATCACAAATATCCATATTTGAGATATCATCAAATCGATGAAACAATCACATTCATTCATCAACACATACATACGATCAAACATATTTACAAACATCAAGCAACCAACCACGAAGCACACACAACAACCGACACATCAAAGATCACATCATTCAACAACACATACATACGATTGGCTTATACACACAATGCTCGTACGAGACTCATTACCTATTTTAGAATATGTATGAGATGAATTCCATCCGAACTGATTCCTAACCAGCTCCACTATTACACCGTGCACACATATCACGTGACACAAACTCATCACACGTCCTCTTATACATAAGCACATACATGCCAAACATTGCTTATTATCTGAATCGTCGTATACATATGCATTTACATCAAACATATGAACATAACATCAAATTCTGATACCATAGCCTTTAACAATCTTCATATATTTAACTTATCAATCAAATACACTTTATTTCCAAAATTCTTATCAGAAGCATCCATTCATAACCATATCTCATCGCACACGTACTAGAGCTTATCTTATACCAAATTAGAAACCATGATTTATTCCATATACTGATTCCATATACCCGACCTATACATGTCTTAACATCATATATACATATGCGAATACACGTTTATATACTCATACATTTACATATTCACTTACATACACGTAATCATTCTTTTACAGGTTCGTACCCTTACGTACATCCATACATACACTTAGATATTAGGCCTATCAAACAATTCAATTCATGTCTTGGCAATAACATAAACATCCATACCTGTGGGGGTTGATTGGCTTATCTATACATAACCTTGAACTTTGTTCTCAAGACCACCTCTTAACTATCTTCTTCTTATCCTAAACATGTCAGTTATTTCTATACATATACATATAAATATATACGTATAATCAAAACAGTTCTCATTTCATGAGTTACTTACCTGACTTCGCGAGCACTCCAGGTCTTAGTCACATCTGTCAAAACAAATGGCGAAAAGCTGTCAGAATCGTGATTTACGGTATTCTCCACTTAATTACAATAAAATCCCGGATCTTTCCGGAACAACCAAATTAAGTCCGTTTTTAAATATTTTCAGTTTCAGCAATCTTAAAACATCGTTATAAACTAACCTAAGTAGTCAGTTAACTTAAATTCTCGGTTTACGCGTTTTTGGAAAATCTCCAGAAAACATTTCCGCAAACGCTACCGAATGGTCCCGAACCCTCTGAACCTACCCAGATTTATCCAAATATATTTGTAATATCATATATAACTCATAATTATCGTTAAAATCAAAGCACATCATTATACACAAAAATTCACTTTTATCGGATCAATCAAACTCGTTCCGTTTTCACTCGGATTCTACCGAATGCTCATAATCAATATACTAATACTCGAACAATTCATTTTATATCATTACGCTACTCTACGAAACTACTGGATACATCCAAATATTTAGGGAAAAACTTGAAATTTGCGGATTTTTACCGTGAGGTCTTACCGAGATTTCGAGGGCATACACAAACTCCAAATGATCCCATGAATGCGCTGGAATTGATGGAATTCTGATCGGAGCTACTGTTCACCGACGGGTTATTGTTCACTTAATCGTCTTTCCTTGTTTCGCGTGTAATCGTGCACGGAACAGAAAATCTATCACCGCTAACTTGTAGTACCCTCTGAAAGCTTCGATTTGGCGGGTGGCTCGGGTCGTGAAATGAAACAACAAACCAGGATCTGCAAACCCATGTGCGCGCGTTCTTCACGTTGTTTTGCCGGATTCGGCCGCCGGAAGCTGGAGGTTAGGGGTGGGCCGGCGGTTCTTTCTGTGGTGGCGTGTTGGCCGCCGGCGCCACCACCCATCCAAAATGCCAGGATGGGTCGGGTGAGTGTTTCGGTGTGGTTTTGATTTTTTTGTAATTTTTGAAACTTGAGAGTATTTATAGACAAGTTCTGGAAATTTACATTCAGACCCCGAAAATTGCATTCAGGCCCATATCATGGAACTTTCTACAAATCTCGTATTTTTGAAGCCCTTCTGATTTAAATTTCGAAAGGTGTTCAACACAAAAGTTGTTCGTCTCGGAAAAATGAGTCTGATGGTTTCAAAATCAGTTCAATCGGAATCCGTTTGTATCTTTATAGTTGAGACAAGATACTTTTACGCGTATAACGATAAAATCAAAAATCGTGAAATCGGTTCTCGAAACCACAATTTTTCCAACGCGATGATTTTTCACTTTAAAATATTCCAAACTGTTTCCCAACACATAAACTCTGATTTTCAATTACCACACCCTTCCAAATCTTTATCTTTAATTCGGAACATTCCAACAATGTTCCAAAAAACTCGAGATTTTACAGATGAATATGACAACAATTATATACTACTCATCAATAGTTCAAAAGTATATGGAAACGCCAGTAAACTTTACCATATATGAAGTTTAGATCAACAAGTTTATATTAGACACCTTCATTCAATTTTTGAAGTAAAAAAGAATTAAATAAAAGTGGTTTCGTATTTTTTTTTCTTTCAACTCTCATTCACCATCACTCACCATGTCTATAGTCTTTCTCACTAACCAAACGCCATAAAATATAGTTTCATAGAAATAATTGTAGAAATTTAGAGTATTATTGGAAGAAATTATATGACATTTAAATCACCTTAATTTCATATTTGGTCATGTAGTTGGGAAAAGTAATGCTTCTACTAAATTTTTTGGATAGGATGGACTCTAAGTGGTCACAATAAAAATTAGATAGATAATGTAGATAATCCAACAAACTAGGAGTAGATGGAGAACTGATAAATTGTAACTATCATAGTGGAAATTAGATATGTTTATGAATGCGTTTAAAATTTGTTTTAAGATTGTTGATGGTGTTTTCAGGCACTATGTTATTTAAGCAGCACGACAGGGGTAAAAAAGGTAATTCACTTCTCAGTCAAGATTATTAATGCCGACCCGACCACTAAAGAGTCAACAGTAAGGGGCCGAGAAGTTTACGGTTAGTGACCGAGCTCTTGAGTTCAAGATGACCGGGCAATTATCAGGTCGACAGCAGCATTTTCAGTTCAAAAGACCATTATGACCGACCTCATGAAGACCGAGCATATGGCGAGGCGTGTTCCGGAAGATGACACCCTATTCTTGCGGATAAGATGACAAGTTATCCTACTTTCATGGGGAAAACTGGTGAGTCAGAGTCCTAGTAGGATAAAGAAAGTAAAGGTAGTTTTGATTAGGAATCCTTATGGGAAAAGGGAATAGTTTTGACTAGGAATCTTTTTGGGAAAAGGAAAGTATTTCAACTAGGAAATTCTTGTAGGAGAAGGAATCTGATTTCTTCATTATTATAAATAGAAGGGTAGAGTGTGCATAAGAGGGGAAGTGTGGGGAATGAAGAGGAAGATCATTACGATCAGACTTGTAATAAAACAAGACGCAGAGCTGAGAAGCGTGTTTGAGTAATAAAAGCATCATCCTTTTTGTGCCCGTGGACGTAGATCGGGCTAAGATCCACCGAACTATGTTAAATCTCTTTGTCGATTGGCGTATTATTTATCTTTTGCTAAGTTTGCTTTTGGTCCCCCATAACCAAACAAATTCACTATTGAGGGAGGATTGTCTCGGGAGTAATATTCCCATATTGCCCTGAGACCAAAATCAGCCGTCAACAGTTGGCGCCGTCTGTGGGGACTCAACGAAAAGCAGCTCGCATAGTAAGACAATGGCAGAAGATGAAAATCACCGGTCGTCAGAGAGTTCAACAGCAGAATGGATGAAGAAGATAAAAGAAATGGAACCAGACGATATGTCATTTTTAGAGATCCCAGGCGAAGATGATTCGCTATTGCCGCTGCAGCATATCGCGAATGACGACGTTTCGAGTCTCAACAAGGCTTATTTCGCTTGCTCGCCCCTTCAAATCCCCAGATCTGCATGCTCCGTCAATCCTCCTCTTGTCTCTCCAATCATGGATCTTACAGCATGATGTGGAAGAGATTGATCTTGGAAAAGTGGAGGAGCAAGCATCCCAGTTGGAGACGGACTTGATTCTGAAAGAAAGAGAAACACTGGAAGTCTTAAAAAAGCTGGAAGCAACTAAAATGGTCGTCGAAGAATTAAAGTCAAAGCTACAAAAAGAAGTATCAGAGGTAAATGTGACACTTGAGTCAGAGTCAGTCAATGAGAATGTCGCACCTGATTTGAATTCAGGTAATGGGAATATGACACCTGCGGTGAAGGAAGTACAAACGGAGAGCCATGAAAGTCTTGGGGGTGCCAATCAAAACTTGGACTACTACTTATCTTGCTGAGATCCGAGCTTCTGTTGATTCTCTTAACAAGAAATTAGAGAAGGAAAGACTTTCACTTGAGAAAACCTGCGAAAGATTGAGTCTGAATTCCTCAAAGGTATCATCATTTGAGGAAGAGCTAAACCAAACAAGACTGAAGCTGCAAATGGCAAAAGATGCTAATGGTTTCGATAATACCATGGATATTTCAAGAGAGCTCCAAAAGTTGAGTTCTAAGGCAGAACAGTTCAAAAAAAAATGGGAGAAGCAGCAAGATCGGAAGTTTTGAGAGAAATAACCGAGATTGAGCAGATCAAAACTAAGATTAAAACAGCTGAGATGAGGTTGGTTGCAGCTAGAAAGATGAAAGAAGCAACTAGGACAGCTGAAGCTGTTGCTCTTACATAGATTAAGGCTTTACCGAACAGTGAGAGCTTGTCAAGAGGAGGAGTAACTCTGACATACGAAGAGTACTCATCCCTAACCTGCAATGCTCAATATACCGAGGAACTTTCTAAAAAAAGAGGCCCATACCTGCCCCTATGAAGATGCTTGACATGGCCAATGGGGGTGGAAGCAACTGGTACGAGGATCCCAAAGTCAATAAAATGATCCTCTATCCCAGATTCCCAACCAGTTTTAGCAGTGATGAAATTCAAAAGGTGGAACTGGATGTGCCTTCTAACTCCAGCAGTATTGACGTTGTAAATAATCAGCAAAAACTGCATAGTCAGTGCAATGACATTGACCAAGAAGGCTATCTCCGTGTGTACATAGACCGTTCAGGTTTTTGAGGTCGACCAAAGTTGATAGCGGAAGTAATCCGGTCGGATGCGTGGAAAGCTAAGATACAGAGATGATGTATTAAGAAGAGCCTTGCTTGTAGTGACCCTTGTAGAGTTGCAAGAAAGACAACGGATCCCAAAAATATGAGTAAGACCTCTTCTGTCTTAGGCTGACATTTATTTATGCTTGTTTGTTGTGGCCCACACAATGGTTTTGATGTTTATTTCCGGCTCGGGTCTGCTCTTGTACCGCCGAGACCGATGTTTCTTTCCTGCTCGGGTATGCTCTTGTACCGCCGAGATCGATGTTTCTTTCCGGCTCGGGTCTGCTCTTGTACCGCCGAGATCGATGTTTGTTACAGCTCGGGGTCGGGTTACGTCCCACCGAGTCATGCTTATTGGCCTGGGGACGGAACATTCCCCCAGAACCAAATGTCTCTTTAGCTCGGGGTCCTTAGAATATTCAGGGACATACTCGATGCATAGGATCCGTGAGAAGCATAGCACGGGGAGGGATGATACCCCCGTGGCGATTGCTTGCTCCAGTGTTACCGAACATAAAGAGGAATATGCCCTTAATGATTCGAAACACTCTCTGATCCTCACTTACCCGATGTAATGGATCCGTGGGAAAGCATAGCACGGGGAGTGATGAGGCCCCCGTGACGATTGCTAGCTCCAGTGATGCCGGACCTAAGGAGTAATGTGCCCTTAGTATCCCGGACACTCTTTGATCCATTCATCATTTGGATCCAAGAGAGGCACAGCACGGGGAAGCGTTGTGCCCCTGTAGCGTGTGCCTGCTCCAGCGTGGTAAGGAGGAGCCCTCGTACAATACACAGGCTCCACAGTGACCCGACGTATAGAGGATGTGCCCTTACCATTCAAACGCTCTCCTGATCCAAATCCTGGTTTGCCGGGACACTGAATTGAAAGGTTCAGAATTGTGTTTTGGAGGCCTCGGGCAGGACGCTGTTTCGAGGCATCCGTGCTGTTGTTTACACTTGTGAAAAGTTTTGCTTTGGGACAAGTGCTAAGTCACCCCCATCTTTTGATCTTATTTTCCAAAGTTTTGTTTTTGTTTTTCGCCGGTCTGGCAAGGGGACGACCGTGCCAGATTTGGTAGGGCTTCAAAAGGTTGAGTCACCTCCCTTCTGAATAAAGCCCCAAGGATTAATCGACTCGGGGCTGGATTCGTTCCGCCGAGGTTTCGTGGTATAGGCTCGGGGCTGGATTTATTCCGCCGAGGCTTATATGTGCCACTTGGTTATTCGGTTCGGGGCTGGATTTCGTTCCGCCGAGGCCACTTGGTTATTCGGCTCGGGGCTGGATTTCGTTCCCCCGAGGCCACTTGGTTATTCGGCTCGGGGCTGGATTTCATTTCGCCGAGGCCACTTGGTTATTCGGCTCGGGGCTGGATTTCGTTCCCCCGAGGCCACTTGGTTATTCGGCTCGGGGCTGTATTTCATTCCGCCGAGGCCACTTGGTTAATCAGCTCGGGATCGGGGTATATCCCACCGAGTCAGCCCTTCGGACTGGGGACGTAACATTCCCCCAAGTCCAAGTGCATTTTTCATCTCGGGGTCGGGGTACGTCCCACTGAGTCAGCCCTTCGGACTGGGAACGTAACATTCCCCCAGGTCCAAGTGCCTCTCTTCATTCGGGGTCGGGTTGCATCCCACCGAGTCAGCCCTTCGGACTGGGGACGTAACATTCCCTCATGTCCAAGTGCCTCTCTTCATTCGGGGTCGGGTCGCGTCCCACCGAATCAGCCCTTCGGACTGGGGACGTAACATTCCCCCAGGTCCAAGTGCATCTCTTCATTCGGGGTCGGGTTACATCCCACCGAGTCTACCTCTTTGGACTGGGGACGTAACATTCCCCCAGATCCAAGTGCCTTTCTCAGCTCGTTAAGATTTTGTTTATCTATATTCACGGTTTTCCTCGATTATAAGTGAAGATATTTAATAAAACTTGAAATGTACTGCCGTCCTCTTTAAAAAGAAAAAATGGCAAAAAAAAAAAAAAAAGGCCAAAGAACAGAAAAAAGAGAGAGAAGCCAGAGATCCTCAAAAAGAAAATAAGAAGGATATTTTGATCTTTCATTAGACTCGTCATTGTCTCAGTGCCAAAAATTGAATGTAAAAGCCTAGGATATATGCTTTAATTTTTTTTTCCACTAATCAAACACCGCAAAATCTTAAAAGAAAATAGTGACGACATGTAGAAATGGTCATATCGATAAATAAACAAAGAGATACAAATGAAATATGCTTGATTATTTCAACTAGTTGATACCCATTTAGGAAGCAGTTTTCGCCACCAAATATATCCAAATCTTCCATCATTTGTCATATTGCTTTTAAAATTTTCTGAGAAAATTTGTCATATAAAATTATTTTTTTAAAGATAAAAAAAATTATTTTAATTTTATCCAATTGGTAATTCCTTACCTAAGATAAGATAGAGAAAATTTGTCTGTTTATAAATTTCCCTTTTCTCTACGTATTTTGTTAAAGAATAATTTTTTTTTTATAAAAAAAAAAAAAAAAAAAATTGAGTACATTTCAAGAAATGAACTTCTTCTTATTCATTTTAACACCATCTTGTTGAAATCTTTAGTAAGTAGAGATAGCGGAAAATTATTGATGTCGAAAGAGATTCATCAATTAGACTCACTGTACAGATTTTAAGAATTAACTTTAAAATTTGAAGCAATGCTCTTCTATCTCTTCGCTTGTAGATTATTAGACTTGAAGGTCTAAAGTTTCCCAATGATTAAGCTCCTAGTCATACTGCTAATATCACTGTATTCCTCAATAATAGATGCTTCGGACTAAAGAATCTTGCGAAACAAGTTTCTCTTCAGAAATTTTCTCACCAATAGAATACCATTCATTAGCAATTTTGAGAATTTTAACATTAAAATCACAATTCATTAAAGTTCAAGCATTCTCAAATTTTCAAACTCAGTTGTAAATTTCGGAAGTTTAGAGCGCTTTGCGTGTTATCTCCTTGATGAGCGCTTTCAAAGATATGCAGAATGGCTATATTCAAATTCAATGATCAAGCCCAAAGTAGAATCATACAGCTTAGCTCGATGTAATTCAATTATTAGGGATTCTCTATATGTATGTGGATACTTTTATGTGTGAAATACTTCATTTAATTATAGGGCTCCCACTGAATTTACCCTTCCTCATAGGGTTAAAGTAAATACTAAATATTTTCAAATAAGGATAAATCTATTTTTATAATATTCACCCTAAAATAGAAATACAATCCTTAATAAAAAATAATATCCAAACTAAAGAGCATCTTAGGTTATTACAAAGTTACTCTTTCCAAATTAGAAAGATTCTCTGATATTCCTTTAAATTGGAAGATAATTATATTCATTATTATTTAAGACAAATTATAATCTCACAATATCATCTTACTTCAAAAAAATCATTAAGGCCACTTTGATAATGAAACGGAATATGATAATAACTTTCTTTACGATAATAACTTTCTTTACGTGTAACTTATTCACCCGTAAAATTTAATATATATTTTAGTAAGAACATATAGTATGTAAAGTTATTTTTGTTTTCGATTAGGTTCTTCTAATTAAGTCTTGTATTTATCACCTATATACACACTAGATGACATGAGAAATTATCACATATAGTTTGATCATTCAAAATGGAAATTCTTATTTCTTTGTATACCATACACCACTATGGTCACATCAAGTCATCAACAAGCATGAAATCAAGAAATTAAAAACCATTAAGTAGGAAAAGAACAAACATGTAACGGGAATCAGTAAGTGTCGTGTTATTATTAGATTTGAACATGATTATGATGCATTGCATTAATAATGGGAGACATTGAACTTCACATGTAATACCTAGAAGGATGAAGGATTCCCACTCATCTTGAATGTTTTTATTATCACGTCCATCGTATATTTTCAGATAATGTTGGAGATAAAGTTTTACCAAAAGAATCCATTTATTAATCTTTTGTTTTTGTCTTTTTTTTTTATTTTTATTTTCCCAATTTAAGTCCTATTGAGAGAAAACAAAAAATCTCTAGGAGTAAAAATTCACAACACAAGGTTAAGTAGCAATCCTCTATCTAGGTTATGAAATGAATGTTTGGTTTCTCCGATTAGCAAATTTAGGCGTAGGTTCTAATAGAATTTAGATTTAATCTTGATCTTTTTTGTGTTCAATTTTTTATAATATCCTCTCACACAACATGTGTTAATATTGGACTGTTGTGGATGTCGAATATTCCGCTATGCCAATTCATCTCTCTCGAGTAATTCTTTAATACAACGTGACATGAATAACGTTGTATCACCAATAAATTAATAAATGACATTTATGATTTAATATCCATTTTTAGTCATTTTAAATATTTTAACATGCATGACAATTAATTATTAAATTGTTACATAAATGACGTTATACCTCCGTTATATTATAGATTTTCTCCATCCTCTCTCACCATTTCACGCAGTTCTCTATCTCTCTCACGCTCTGCACCTTTTGATTTTGTGAATAGGTTCCAACAGTATTTTGTGGGGTAAAAATTTGTATTTTTTTTTGCTTTTGTTGATTTCAAATCAAAATAATATTGTTATAAAAATCCTAATTTCATATAAATCCTAATTTTTCCTAAAACCCTAATTTCAAAAATTTTGATGAATGTTTTAAATCTCGGGTTCATGATAGTTAATTGTTAATGGTTAATAACTAATTAACTCTTAGAAATTAATTACTTAATTAATTGATTGATTTGATTAATGTTTTAAATTTTAGGATTAATGATAGTCAATAGTTAATAGTTAATTAACTGTTCATAGTTAATTACTTAATTAATTGATTGATTGGAGTAATATTTTATATCAATTATGATTTAAATTTAGGGTTCGTTTACTTTCATATCTTGTTCATTCATAAGATATGGATTCTTCTTTGGCGGCCTCTAATTCAACCTCTAGTACCGTTCTTAAATGAAAATCAAATGATGTTGGATAGAAATATTGAGCTTTAGTGGATCCGAACAACTTGGATAAAGTTAAATGGAAGTCATGTTCCAAAAATTTTTCCGGAGAAGTTTACAGAATGAAAGAACATATATGACATATATCGGAGAATGTTGTCAAGTGTTCAAGTAAAGAGAATCAAGATAAATGTAAACAAGCCATTTTAGAGGTAAATAATAATAAATAAAAAAAGATGAATGTGAGTGAGATAAGGTAAGGAGTTAATATTGGAGGTGATGAAAAAGATGAAATTTGTGAAATTGAAGGATTAGTGATACGATCTGTGGTGGGATACTTAGGATTCTTTCAAGATGTGATCCAAATTAGGCCTGATAGTTATCATGGTCAGATATTTGATGGGCATGGCGGGATAGCATTCAAAGACTCATTGCAATATACTAAAGCCAAATTCATGATAAGAAATGAGACTCCAAGATCAACTTGCAAGATGGCCTCAAATGAGAGAAAACGACCTTGATTTAACATGAGAAGTAGCATGTGCATGAGATTAATGGGCTTGGCTTGTGCAAAATATCTTATTTTTATTTGGCTTAAGTTATTCAGTTAGTTATTTAGTCTATTCATATATTAATATAACATTAGCTAAAGTATTAAGTTATTTGTATAAGCCTATTGTTAAATCATTGTTTTAATGTTAGTTTAGGGCTTAAATAAGTGGTTGGACTTGTGGCCTAATGGGTTAAGTTAGTTTTTACAGGATTTGTGCAGTCTTCATTTTTGCCCGTAACATCCTCATCTGATATCTGATTTTGGTGATTCAAATTGCATTGGAAAAATGACTCAGAGATATACAATTTTGTAGTTTACATCGAAAATATATTCAGACTCTTCCTAGTAAAAAATATAGTTGAATTTGTCTCTAGAATTTTTAGGTTATATGTTTAAATTTTATGTTATGTTTAAGTACCGAGCTGAACTTTAATGTTATTTTAAAGCCTATACATGAAATTTTAAGTTTTATTTAACTTAGGATTTAATTTTATAAATTCAATTAGGATTTTTTAACTATTTTAATTTAATTAACTTTCCTTATTTAAGTAAACTTAGGATTTTACAATGGCCTATTTAATAGCTTGCAATTCTTTAAATTTCGGACCTTAAACAAGAAAACTTGTGTGAAACACATTGTATGTGAGAGAATTTCTCTTGTTTCCTTGAATTGAACATCTGACTTATGAAACGGGTTGCATCCTTTGTGGGGTCTTCCTACAAGCAAGGCATCTTTCAACAATTCAAAAAGGATTTTCAAGGATAGATTTTTTTGAAGGTTCAATATGATATTTGAAGGAATTTTGTTTCTACAAAATCGTGATTCACAGTTCTTGGGGTTCGCTCAATTACGTGTGATTGCTTTGGAATTAATTATACGATGGTTTTCATTAGTTTGTATCAAGACTCTCTCGATATCAAGGCCTTTTGAATAGGTGGACAGTGGCAAATCCTCATGATTCTTCAGTGAGTGATGATAAAATAATACAGCAACAAATTATTAATGAAGCATTTTTTGATCAATCGAAGCTAAAAACACATACGAAAACTGTCCTACCCATATCCAATAGCTATCTTACCCTATGTATCGTCAAACAATCATGCATTCCATGTCAGAACAAACCACATTGTATCATATTGAATTCAAGTAAACATATAGCAGATCAGATCAGACAATTAATATCAAATCAAAACAATACATCATCACAATCAAATCAAAACTAACACATAAGGTTCCTATCAGAACACATATATATCTGTGAGGTTTCAGACATATTCGATCACAATCGGATCAGACCATATTAGATCGAAACATGAAAATTTAAATCACACCGTCACCTAAAATTATTCAATTCATATCAAATCATTTGTATCATATCAAATCACATTAGATCAAATCACATCAAACTATGCCACATCAAATCACATGCAATTCGTTTCGTCTATATCGAAATCAAACCACATTATATGATGTCAGATCATACATATAAAATGATTCTTACACACACCAAATCCAAATCACAATACATCATATCATTTACAAGAGAGATCAAAACATTACATATTGGGTTTCTAAGGTTAATCCCAAGATCATTCAAGCATAAAAGATGTGTTGAATACACAAAGAAGTAGCGGAAAATACTTACAATGCTCGGTTGGATGTAGTTGGAAAGTTCAAAGATTTGCCTCCTTTGAAGTGCTCCAAGTTCATCTTTGATGATTGTGTGTTGAGCTCCAAGCTTGGTGAATGAGATTCCAAACTCAAGGGATGTGTCCCTATCACCTTTGTTTGATCTTTGAATGTGCTAGAAATGAAGAAAATTTGCAACAAATTTTCTCACCAGGGAAAGCAATGTCACGGCAATGAAGAAAATAGGGAGAGGAGAGAGCTTTTTAATTTTGTGTTTTGTTTTTCTAAAAAACCTAATACCAAAAAGTCTCTCAAATTTGGTATATGCTTTTCCAAAAAGCTAAAGCTAATGTTTGGAGGGAAAATTACATTTAATGTCCCCAACCACTCCCATCACTCAACTTTGACACTTGATGGACAAGTGATGTAAGTTGGTGGGACCCACTTTAATTCAAAATTGAAGTGGCTTGCTCCACACACTTCGGGCTTGGGTTCGCTTAATCCGATTAAACGAATTTTCCGTTGCGACGTTAATTAAATATTAAAGTCGCTCGCGAATTAATTCTAAATTAATTCGTTCGCCCGAATTAAAATCCAATTTTAATTCCGCTTTGAAATCTAATTTCATTTAATATATCGAATATATTATTTATTCGATTAATTCTGAATTAATCTATCTCTCTCTTTTAATCGAATTTTATCCCAGATAAATTCTTGCCGTAATTAATCCCAGATTAATTTTCTCTCTCTTTTAATTAATCCCAGATTAATTATGTTCGAGTCAAATGTCATCGGTGAATCTTCGGGAAGCGACCCATGAGATCCCTGGATATGTTGGCAGTAAATCCGGTCGTCGGACTATCCGAACATGTGCGTACCCGGTACCATATTTTTACCGATTTACAAGACATGGTTGGCTTCTAGCAAAGCACCGTGCCTTCCCAATTCTCCAGAAATATTCTTTAAGGAATATATAATCTTTGTCAGTCGTAGTATACGTAGTATTGCGTATTGCGATCTAGTATCTGATGTCACATGCAAGGCCTGGGGCTGGATTAGTGTCTGCCCCGTACGAAGCATATATCGGATCACAAGCAACTAGTCTCTATAATCGGATAATCATGACCTTGTCATATTATCCCGATAGTTGTAACATAATAGAGAACCAGTTCTGTATCCCTGCTTGATCATCATCTCCATATGACTGAAGTGATACTTCTGTCTTGACATCACACCCAATACACTACGATTCTCAATAAACCCAGAAGAGGTGTACACAGAACCTGTTAAAGTCCCGGAAGACCAAAACCAAAACGTATTGATTGTCGCAAGTATTAGCGATGCAAGTCTTAGGTTAAGACCAAATACACCTACCCTAAATCGGATTCCCATAGACACATAGTCATACTACCAATGGGATTCCGAGGGGTCTATCCAGAGTGAAGCTGTTTCCATAACATCGGTAAACACAACCTCCTATCACACTTGCATAAACATCTAATACTTAAATATATGAGAACTATGCGGTTACGCTTCCATAACACGCACAAGTGTAATACTAGTCTATTCCGCATTATCGATGTCCAGTCTCGATAATACTACGACTAGGGATATTTAATGATTAAACCTTCGTGGATTGATATTGTCTCATATCTTATAATCCGAAACTAATCATAAGGGCTTTTATCATTTATATATATTCAAGTAATCTAATTACAAAATGATAAAATAGCAATTTACATTGTCACATTGTTAATTTGTACAAAAACCACAATGTTTTTTACAAATAGTGATGCTATGGGTCATAATTGTCCAACAATCTCCCACTTGGCCTATAGCCAGTCACTCAAGTATCTAACACCTGAACTATATACATGTCGCTCAAACTTTTGCTGAGGAATAGCTTTCGTCAGCGGATCTGCAATGTTGTCATCTGATGTGACCTTCTCGATCTTCACATCGCCACGATGTATGATCTCACGAATCAGATGGAAACTTCGAAGAACATGCTTGGATCGTTGATGAGACCGTGGTTCCTTAGCCTGCGCTATAGCCCCGTTATTGTCACAATATAATGGAACTACTCCTAATCCAATTAGAAATTTACGGATCCAAACTGCCTCTTTTGCTGCTTCAGCTGCAACAATATATTTCGCTTCTGTTGTTGAATCGGCAACAGTCTATTGCTTGGAAGATTTCCAGCTTACTGCTCCGTTGTTCAAACAAAATATGTACCCGGATTACGACTTACAGTCGTCTTTATCGGTTTGGAAACTTGCATCGGTAAACCCAGTTACCTCAAGTTCTCAATCTCCATAGATTAAGAACGCATCCCTAGTTTGTCTAAGATACTTAAAGATGTTCTTAACCACAACCCAGTGACCATCACCTGGATCGGCCTGATAGGGACTACACATGCTCAAAGCATACGAGACATCAGGTCGCGTACATATCATGGCATACATGATCGATCCAACTGTCGAAGCGAATGGGATCCGACTCATGATATCTCTCTTATCTTAAGTTTTAGGACACATGTCCTTAGATAGAGTGACACTGGCAACAGTCCCCTCTTAGACTGTTCCATGTTGAATATCTTCAACACTTTGTCAATGTACATGCTCTGGGACAGTCCAAGTAGCTTTCTAGATCTATCCCGGTAGATCTTTATTCCCAGAATAAAGGTTGCTTCTCCCAGATCTTTCATGGAGAATTTTAATGAAAGCCAAGCTTTCACCGATTGTAGCATGGGAATGTCATTGCCAATAAGTAATACATCATCAACGTTAAGGACAATGAATGTCAGTGCACTCCCACTAACCTTCTTATATACACAAGGATCATCCTCGTTTTGAACGAAATCATATTCTTTTATGATCTCATCAAAACGTTGGTTCCAAGAACGCGATGCTTGCTTCAATCCATAAATGGATCGATTTAACCTGCAAAACCTTGTCTGCATGTTTTGGTACAACAAAACCGTCAGGCTATTGCATATAAACATCCTCCAAAAGGTTTCCGTTAAGGAAAACGATTTTGAATGTCCATCTGCCATATCTTGTAATCGAAATATGCAGCAATAGCAAGCATTATCTGAATGGATTTAATCATGGCAATAGGTGAAAAAGTTTCGTCGTAATCGATACCATGTCGTTGACGATACCCTTTCGCTACAAGCCTAGCTTTGTACATTTGTATGTTGCCATCCATGTCGGTGTTCTTCTTGAAGACCCATTTGCATCCAATAGGCTTTACGCCTTCTGGTGTATCAACTAGTGTCCAAACTTGGTTGGTGTACATGGAATCCATTTCGGATTTCATGGCATCTTGCCATAACTCGGAGTCGATACCTTGTATCGATTCCTCATACGTAGCTGATTCGTCTTCCTCAATAAGATTAATATCCACATGAGGTGAGATCAGAAACCCATACCTCTTAGGTTGTTTTCTGACTCTCTCCGACCTACGCGGTTCTTGTGTATTCAAAGATTGTGGTACAGTCTCATCCCTGATGAACTATTCATATTCCGTTAAGGAATCGGTGCCAGGAATAGTATCACTCCGATTTTCATCGAGTTCTACTTTCCTCCCACTAACCACTGCATTTAGGAATTCTTTCTCAAGGAAAACCGCATGTAGAGCAACAAATACTTTGTTCTCTTGTGGGTTATAGAAGTAATATACTTTGGTTTCCCTAGGATAACCTACAAATAGACACTTATCTGATTTGGGTTCAAGTTTGGTACCATCCAAATGTTTAACGTATGCCCAGCAACCCTAAATCTTCAGGAACGAGAAACCCGGTTTATTTCCTGTCCATATTTCATACGGAGTCTGTTGAATAGACTTTGACGGAACCTTATTCAAAATAAGTATTGCACTGTTCAATGTATATCCCTAGAAGGAAATAGGTAGCTCAGTGCGACTTATCATCGACCTTACCATGTCCAACAAAGTTTGGTTTCTCCGTTCGGATACACCGTTTAATTGCGGTGTTCCGGGAGGAGTCCATTGTGAAAGAATACCATACTCTTTCAAGTAATCGAGAAACTCATTGCTCAAGTATTCTCCACCACAGTCCGACCATAACGTTTTAATACTTTTGCCGGTCCGTTTTTTTACTTTGTGTTGAAACTCTTTGAATTTCTCAAAAGTTCCTGACTTGTGTCTCATAAGATACACATAACCATAACGCGATGCATCATCCGTAAAGGTTACAAAGTATTCATATCCACCTCTAGCCTGGCTAGACATGGGCCCACATACGTCACTATGAACGAGGGCTAACAGTTCGGTGGCACGTGCACCTTTACCGCTAAAAGGTGTTTTAGGCATTTTGCCTAATAAATAAGATTCACAGACGTCATATGAATTTGGATGAAATCTGTCCAAGTACCCACTCTTCGAAAGTGTGGATATGCGAGTCTTGTTAATGTGTCTCAGACGACAATGCCACATATAAATTTCATCTTTGTTACTTAGTTTAAGCATTTTGTTTGTTACATTATATGTTTGAGATTGATTTATATTCAAAATATAAAGACCATTATTCACATCAGCACTGCATATCTCCATATCATTTTTATACATAAAACACCCAGTGTTTCTAAAAACAAAAGTATACCCATATTGGGCTAATAAGGATACAGATATAATATTCCTAGTCAAACTAGGTACATAATAATAGTCTGATAAGTTTAGTACATGCCCCGAGGGCAGTTCCAAAATATAAGTCCCTACAGCCAAAACAGTGACCCTGGTCCCGTTTCCAACTCGTAGATCAATCTCCCATGAGGCCAGTCTCCTGCTAATCTGCAGATCCTGCACATCAGTACATATATGAGTACCACAACCAGAATCAAAAATCCAATTTTTAAAACTAGAACTAGACATGTTTATTTCTATAACAAACATACCTGAAGTCGGTGCCTTGCCCGCTTTGATTTCCTTCATGTGCGCCTTGTACTCACGGCAGTCAAGCTTCCAGTGACCCCGTTTGCCACACTGTAGGCATACATCTTGGGATTTGTCATTTTCCTTTCCAGAAGACTTTGACGATTTGGCCTTGCCCTTCTTCTTCTTCTTCTTCTTATTCTTCTTATTCTTTACACCTCCAGTAGCCTTCGGCCAAGCCTTGGGAGATTGAGATGTTGAAGCGGAGTACGCCTCACGCTTTTTGCCCTTCAATAGCTCTATTTCTGCTTCACGCAGCATTGCCATCAGCTCTCCAAGAGTAAAGTTTTGGTTCATCATATTGTAGTTCATGATGAACCCGCACCAGCTGTCAGGAAGAGACTGCAAGATCAAATCTATAGAAGTCTCAGCCTCAAAGGTTATGCCTAGCTGACCCAGTTGTTCAATGTCAGTAATCATCTGTGACACATGGTGCTTGACAGATGTACCCTCTGACATTCGAGAGCAAAAGAGCTTCTTCTGCAATTCATACCTTTGCGATCTAAGGTTAGATCGATGAAGGTCCTTCAATTTTTCCATCATAGTAGGGATCCAATCCCTTGTTTTGGCGACAAAATTGAGGGGTTATCGCAGCGAGCATGATAGATTGAGCAGTTGAGTTGTGTCATCGCTATGAGTCTTCCAAAGCTCAAGCTCAAGCGGCTGCTCATTTCCGGGCTTAGGCCCGAGAGGTCTCTCTATCGTATAGAGCATCCTTTCAGCCCCCAGGACAATCCTGAGGTTCATATCCCAGTTAGGAAAGTTCGCGCCATTAAAGACATTTTCGCCCATGATAATGTCTTTAACCCAGATTTTTCCAGTCATCTTAATTGCAATAGTCTAACTATTCAATTAACGATTTTTGGGTACAGTCCAACTGTTACAAGAAAAATAATAGAATATTAGTCCAACTAATAAATATTTAAAATGACGAAATAATTTGAAAGCGCGTATTGGCAAGTATTTGAACGAAATTGCAAATTCTATACTAGCCTCCCACTATTTTTCGGCGAGCCTCTAACCCTCTGTTGAGTACTCGGGAAACCTAGTTTCCTAGTGGGCTAGGATCCCGTTAAATAACACACAACCTTGACTTTGGCTAACAAGCTGTATGATATTTAACTAGGTAGATCTCTAAGATCAATTGGATCTCATCCAATTCATAGATTCGGTAGGTGGACCTCCAAGTCCGAAACATATATACAATATATCCAATATATTTTCCTAACCTTTTCCTCTGAATCAACTAAGCCTTGGCTTTGGCTCAACAATCTTAATGATTCCAGTTAAGCGGGACCCATTGACCTTGGAAAACTTCATAATCCATGTCAATGAACAAGAAGTGACCTTGACTTTGGCGAACAAATCACAACTTGCCCATGACATACGATATGGAACAAAGCTTTCATGGTTCAAACACATCCGCGATGGACAATGATCTTGACTTTGGCCAACAAACCAATGCCAATCTTGGATCTTGAGAAAGAACCATTCAATGAAAGGAAAACGCTTAATATTTGATTGAGGGTTTTTCGCGTAATTGGCAACCAATTAATTATCTTTGATTAGGTCTCATCATACACCCTTAAGCATGCATTCTAAAAGCATAATAAGGCGCGATAAATAAAATAATAATGATATGCGGATGGATATCTCACAAATTGTTCCTAGAACAAATCACTCTATTTCCTCTCCCCGGCTAGAACCATTCTAACTTCTACCCAATTACATAATACAATAAAGAAACCTCATTACATTGAGGGGAATTGGTGAGAAGAGAATTGCAAAGAGTCAAGAGATAAAGGCTGGACACGCAGGTCCAATTTAATAAATTCTAAATTTATTACAATAATTTCCAAAATTGCCCTCACCCATCTAATATCCATCCGATATACATTATTCATACAACACATCCATGTATTCACACAAACCATGTTATTCAATCAATCTAATCCAATTAATTAATCTTTGAATTAAGTGATCATCCAATGTTCAAACAACGATTTGATTTGCGCGAGTCCAACTCGTTTGAGAATAAGTACTCAAAGTGCGTATTCTCTAATTATATTGAACTGCAATTTTAAATCCAATTTAATTTGTATTCAATACTAATTCTTTATTTAATTCCAAATTAAATAATTACACTTTTAATGTGCCTTTACGATTTAGATTCTAAATCTAATCTTAATGGTCTCAAAGCCCAATTAACATCCAATGTTAATTATTAAAGTCCAATGGGCTTTCAATTAATTCTTAAGGCATGGAGTTTGGCAACCAAAGCCCAATAAGGAATCACCATTTGCCATAAAATTAATTTTGGCCATCAGGCCCAATTAATTATTTAAAGGCCCAATTATTATATTTGGACTTAATGGTATGATTTTAGGCCCAATTTTCCTAAACCAACTTGGCCACCCAACCAGCCCATTAGGACCAAATATAACAATTTTAGCCCAATTCCAAATTAAGCCTAATTAATTAAATTCTAATATTCCAAATATCACAATTTATTTAATTAAAGTGTATAGCCATAATTAATTATTCAAATTAACATTTCCAAAATACCAATTTACATAATTAATCAGGCTTTATCATTTTCAATACATGTCCAACATTATTGAAGCAAAATCAACTCTAACATGCTTCTTGATGCTCACGGCAATATGGATATTTTTTCATTAATTTTGATTTCAATCCAATTAAATCATAAATCAATATATCCAAACATTTTAAACACATCCAATGGTCTAAAAAATCAAAATCACCATGAGTTTAGGGTTCCTTTATTTTCGGCCAAGCCAAAATTTTTGGGAAAATTATCTAATCAATTTTTTCATAAAATTAATCATGCATAACTCTAAGTTATCATAATCTAAGCATACTAAAACAATCAATTTGATAAAATCATGCTCCAAGCAAAAATACCCAAATTCAAGATTATAAACCCTAATCATTTTCATGCTTAAATAGGCTCATGATACCATTGTTGGGTTTCTAAGGTTAATCCCAAGATCATTCAAGCATAAAAGATGTGTTGAATACGCAAAGAAGTAGCGGAAAATACTTACAATGCTCGGTTGGATGTAGATGGAAAGTTCAAAGATTTGCCTCCTTTGAAGTGCTCCAAGTTCCTCTTTGATGATTGTGTGTTGAGCTCCAAGCTTGGTGAATGAGATTCCAAACTCAAGGGATGTTTCCCTATCACCTTTGTTTGATTTTTGAATGTGCTAGCAATGAAGAAAATTTGCAACAAATTTTCTCACTAGGGAAAGCAATGTCACGGCAATGAAGAAAATAGGGAGAGGATAAAGCTTTTTAATTTTGTGTTTTGTTTTTCTAAAAAACCTAATACCAAAAATTCTCTGAAATTTGTTATATGCTTTTCCAAAAAGCTAAAGCTAATGTTTGGAGGGAAAATTATATTTAATGTCCCCAACCACTCCCATCACTCAACTTTGACACTTGATGGACAAGTGATGTAAGTTGGTGGGACCCACTTTAATTCAAGTTGTCACATAGTTAATTTGTACAAAAACCACAATGCCTTTTACAAATAGTAACACTATGGGTCATACTTGTCCAACATTACAAACATAGGATCTATATGGTCTATACATAACAAAACACTTACTTAGATGATCAAATACCCTGTAACTGCTTTCACCGACATCAAACCTCTTGCTCTAAATCAATTTCTGCAACATCCCACCAGAGGTAAGACGTTATCGACATGAGACAAGAATAACCTATCTCCCTAAGCCTCAATCCTAATGGAAAACAGACATGATGCAGCCTAAACTTAAGCATCCAAAACTTGATGGTTGACTGATTTGGTTGCCAACCTGTAAAACTATTAAACTGATGTGGTGTGAGTTATAAAACTCAGTAAGCAACCACACACTTCACAAATAAATAATAATAAAGTTCAAATATAGTACATACATAATTATATGTATATATTTTTGCAGTTGTTTGTCAGAAAATCTTTAACTTCGTACTGATCTTACACTTTTTAAACATAAAGTATTTAATACCCAGAAACTGAATTCATGAAGCATACTTGGTGCAGATGATTAGCCTTATACACAACTTCTTCGAACAGTCAAGCTCCAAATTACTTATAAATATTTACACACTTAGAAACATGACACACATAGGCTTCCAAATCTTCTTTCTAACAACACACCAATATCATCAAAAGTAACAGATGACACACATAAATCCACACGAACCTCACAAAGTCAGTCTCATTCACACACAATAGAAACTTAAAACACACA
Organism: Zanthoxylum bungeanum; assembly: GCA_019454045.1. Lineage (NCBI taxonomy): Eukaryota > Viridiplantae > Streptophyta > Magnoliopsida > Sapindales > Rutaceae > Zanthoxylum > Zanthoxylum bungeanum. The sequence continues at coordinate 172,485 of SKCR01027642.1, forward strand.
AATTATTTCTAAACAGTGAAGTGGTATTGATTATCAGAGATATAACATAATACAGATTCTTACAGTCAGTCGCACTCATTATCAAAAACAAAAAATATATTACAATTTCTATACAATAAATTTCATCCATATTCATAAACGAAAATTAGGATGCAGATATTATAACCCAATCTCATTCATTAGCATATTCAAAAATTAGAATGCACTTCCTTTTAGGCGAATATATTCATTATTGGAAACAGACAACACAATTCAGATTCCTTACAAACAAACTTATTAGTTATCAGAAATAGAAAACACATTACGAATCCCCTAGATATACACATTCATTATCAGAGTCAGACAACATATTATGATTGTTTTACAGACAATCACATCATATATCAGATACCGTAATCACATTTCAAATCCCATATAGCTAATTCTTACGTCATCAAAAATTGGAGCCAACAATAATCATCTTCACAATCGAACTTATGCAAAAATAAATCTTTCTGAAATAAGAAGTGTCTAAAAATATAATCATCAAACAAATCAGAAGTCCATTACTCGAGTCACGTGAAAAGACTAGACAATGTCCGAATGGGACCATGTCGACGGAGGGTAGTGGGTTAGCCATTTTCTGATGTTCTGGACCCCAGAATAAGTGCCACGGAAGGTTAAAATCCATAAAACGTTATACAAGCACCTTGACGAAAAATGTATCATATCACATTCAGTCAAAACATAGTTATCCTAATTATTTTACCAAAATATCAGGAAAACATATAAAATAACAGTATCATTAGAACATAAGTAAAGAGTATCATAAAAAATATTAGTAAAAATATAAAATAATGTATCTACGATATATGTTAAAACAGGTTTCCGTGATTGACAACAACTTTAAAATATATGTTTCACGAAAATCGTAACATACATCCAAGAACCAACGAACTGGACGAAAAAAACCAGACGTCTAATCTCCGAATCACGTGCACAATCACGCGCACTGGCTGGACATTATCTGAAACAGGACCATGTCGATATAGGGAATTAGAATGACCGTTGTCAGATAAAGACCCAATAAAATACATAATACACATTGTGGTAAAATCATCTCGTGTCAAAAATGGAATTAAAACTTTTTGTTCGCTTTAAAAACTTTTTAAAACAGGCATGTAGTTCACTCATTTCAGGAAACAAACAATCAAGAGTACCCATACACATATCAATATCAACAACACAAAATAACATACTTTCATTTATACATTACATACACTCATTCGACCATCATGCCTCAAGATCAAATAAAATTCCAAATTACCAAATGCATAATTCATGGAACATCACCACGAAATGCATGATTAATTAGGCACTAATATCATGTTCACATTATCAAAATCCCACAAACTAGCATTCCCTTCTAACCATAGCTTTGGCCATGATAAAATCCCTTTTGAAACTTGAAAATCTTTGACAATTTAAAGCCTACTTATGTTATGCTCACACCTAGCTACAACCTAAATAACACCATTACTACATAAATCTCTAACATCATTCATGGAAATCAATATTCAAAACAAAACACTAAGCCACTTTAAAAGCCCTTGACGCCTATTAAGCATCATATGGCACTTTCATATTTTCTCCCAACATAACCATGTATCATTACCCTAAACATCACTTACACATGTCATAAAATCTCCAAAGCACCATATTAAATCCCTAATTTCGACCATGAAGAAACCAGTAAAGATTCATTTCCAAAATCCAATAATTCAAACATATCCAACAATCCAATATCATAGTACCACAAACAATGGTTACTACACCACCGATCATCAAAAATCAAGCTTTCCAAGCTATATAAAATTCGGCCAAAGGCATGCCCATTTTTTTCAAATTCGTGAGTTATAGACAAAATAAGCTCAACCCATGTTATATCGACACCAAAGGCATTAATAACCACCCTATCTTGCCCAGTCATGCCAAAAAGTCCATTAAAGCTCAAGTTTCTTATAAATTTCAAAACGAAAAGTGAAAATTTCATGGTTGCTTTCGAAATTAAAGAGAAAAAATGAGTTTGAAACATTCCTAGCTTGAGAACTAGTTTGAAGGAGTTCCAAGATTCATCCAAGGCGTGCGAAAGAAGAAAAAGTTTGTTGTTGTTGTTGAATGCCAAAAATCATGAGTGATGTGAGAGATAAGATGAATAGTAATTGATTATATAATAAAGGGGTTGATTTTTTTATTAAAATATTAATTAATTAAGATCTCTGTAAACTTTTGACATTTCTTGTCCATTGAAACTTCCATGTCTAATCCTGAATTCTTGCTTCTTTTATCTTTCTGTCTATCCTTTATTACTCGGGAGGTTTACTATCTATAAGAAGTGATTGAAGTTATTTAGTTGTAACATCCCCGATCTGGGAAATGCTACTGGCATGACTGGGCAATACTGTTACTCGGGAGCCTGTGACATACTGACTGTGAACAATACTGTTACTCTTTTCAAATATGACCTCTCATATGAGACCAATGCCCACAACCAAGACATAGAACAAAATAGTTCACATAAGTTTGAATGTATAAATATAAACTATCTTAATAACTCTATATATGAATTCTCACATACATCTCTAGTATACAACTATCTGGATCTTAACTGAACTCAAACTCTGATTGAACTCTTATTCATTCTGACTCACACTGGTGGACTGCATACCCTAGTGACTGCATCAGTATCCGTCCTCCCGAGCTCATCCTCCGAGAATACCTACAAAAAAGAGAAAACTGGAGTGGGGGTTAGATCACTTTACGATATAAGTGAGTGGACGAAAATAGAAATACTGATGTAAAAACATTTAGTTCTAAAACCCAAGTTCCAAAAATAACTTTTTATGAGAACTTTTTTTCTGAAAACTTTGTCCGAACTCTCTTTTGTAAAATTTATCTTTCTGAAATCTGCTTTTGAAAGTCTTTTTTTTTTGTAAACTTGTAACTGAAAGATCTGTACTGAAAACTATTTCTGAAATATCTGTTTTCTGAAAACCGTTTCTAAAATCTTATCTCTGAAAACTATTTTTTGAAAATCTGATATTTGAAAACTGATCTATATAAAAAACTTGACGTATGGGGGCGTTACGTATCGCCGTCCCCCAAAGCATGCCACTATTTTCCCTGAAACTGGTGGTCTTGGGGTGTTACGTATCGCCGTCCCCGAAGTCACTGAACTAGAACTGGGGGTGCAGATCTATGCTACCCTCCAAGTTCTGAAACTAGGATCTAGGGACATCTGTCATCCCTAGTCCTGAACTAGGATATGGGGGCGTTACGTATAACCGTCCCCCCAGTCCTCTACATGTGCACATGTTCTCTGTCCGTCAATTCCATTTCTGTACAAGTTACATACTGAGGTGGATTTTCCCCATGCCTCGAAAATCATAAATCATATATCTTAAAACATATCTTTTCTCAAAAGATACTAAGTCAAGTATTAGTGATAATAAAATTATCTATCGCCCTAAAAGCGAAAAATAAGTCTGATTTGAATAACAACATAGTAAAAGAAATCAACTTGTAAAGAAAACATCCACTAACTGTTATTGGGGTTCCACTAGCCTTTATTTACTTTGCTGGTGAAACTTGTGGTTCATGCGATGATCTATCATCGGATAAACTAGATTAGTATGGACTAAGGAATGAACTACAAAATCAGATTAAAATTTACTTATTCAAGTATGCGTTATCACTCTGAAGGTATCGTACACATATCATGGTGCATCATGAACATACGAGTTGATACGGGACTTATAGGGTATCCTCTAACGCGTTCGGGTGAAACTGAGATGGTGTGAAAATGAATTGGGCAAATTTTTTGACCACACGTCGCGATGCAAGGCATTTCATGTTGTGACACGCGTCGTCCAGAAGCATGCTCAAACTTTCCTATTACGTGTCGCGATGCAAAAAACCTTGCGCGTCGCGACACGTAACAAACCAGAATCGTATCTGGAAAAATCCCAGATCGTGTCGCGACGCGGAGCATTCTGTGTTGCGACGCTAGGCCAGAAATCAGGTTTTTTACTTGTTCTTCTCAAACTCAATTTGCCCAACATTTTCCCCAAAAATTTCACACAAACAATTTACAATAATAAGTATCCAAAACATCATCCATATCATCCTCAACAATAATCATATCCATTGTATATACTCAATTTAATTCACACTCAAAACTTACAAATTTGGGGAATTCCACAATCAACAATTTCTTATCACTAAAACATATAAACATCAATTACTTTAATTCAACCATATCCTTAATCCCTTAAATCATCAAAACATCAATTTCTAAAACTTTGGGTTAAGTTACCTTCTTTCTCTTGGTTTCCTTCCTTCCTTTAACCTCCAAGATAGCTTTTCTTCTTCCTTGTTTGGTGATAGAGTGCTTGGCACCTTCCTCTTTTTCTTTTTTCTTTCTTATTTCTTCTTCACCCTCACGTTTTCTCCTCATTTTTGTTTTCAAATTGTGGATTTGTGAATAGTGCTCCCTTTTTATAGTTAGCCATAAAAAAATAGAAGAGTGTAGAAATTTATAGAATTTACTAGAATGCCTTCGGGTACTATTCATCTGAATTTGTGATCTGCGTTTTCGACTTGCTTCTGGTCCTAAGTTGGAAACATGTTCAACGGGAAAGTTGTAGATCTCGATCTCATCTTTCCGATGATATAAAATTCATAAAAATCAAAGTTCGTATGAGAATATTATGGCCCAAATACCATGGACTTTCCGAAATAGAATATCGTAGAATTTCTCATCGAAGTTTCGAAGAATTTACCTTTTATTCCCAAAGTCATTCCATGAATGTATAAATGTATATATTCGGACATAATTTATATTATGTAACACTCGCTCCGCGATGTAACAGTTCTACAGTGCAACAGTAGTATAAACTACCGGTCGTTACAAATACTCCCCCCTTAAATAGGATTCGTCCTTAAATCCTCTTTAAACTTGGGTTCTTATCATAGATCTCAGAATCATGGGTTCCTTATAAGCTACCAGCTTAAATTGACTATATGCACATCACCTTAGTCTCACCCACTGAAATACCACTTTCCGACGACCTTCCGTGTGCTTATTCTGCTGAGACTACACTGTGTCATCAGAGATTCTATTTGACTTAACAACGAAAGCCTCTACCCGACTGATTATTTACCACTTGAATAATAGGCATATGATATTCTCTATCTTCAAACGCATGCATCCTACCTCTTTTCGTGCTTGAGTAAGCTGCTTGATAGTTCGTGGCTTTAGTGAATATCCCTTAAATCTGGCTGTACTTGTCTTCATTGTTACTGTAAATCTGGTTGCTGTTCTTTCACATCCTCATTACTGCTTAACTGGTACTTTCTCTCTTCATTTCATCTAGATAACTTTTCTTCTAGATCTCTCACTTAGAACTATTTCCTATTTTATTATGTTCTTGTACTATATCTTAAAGGTTTTCTTTTTCGACCCCTTCCACTACATATTCTCTTATTTATGGAAATATCTTAAGACAAACACCGAATTTTATCATTGTTGTCGTAATTTAAAGAGGGTTGGGAGGGTGGGAAATTATCTTGAGGTCTTTCTCTTTATGAAAATATGGTAGCACATATTCTATATTCTATATCTAGGAGCCTATGACTCTTGTGTATATATGTCTAGTGCCTTTTTCTACACTTAGGGTACTACTGCTAAAACTTTCTGGTTTTCTTTCACCAACTTTACTCCTGATCATATTCAACAATCGATCTAGCTACCTTTTCTGCAAAATCACTCTAGAGTCATGCTCTCTAACAACTTTCTCATACTGCCTCTGTACTCATTCATGTATAATCTATGTTGTTTAACCCTATGACTTCGTTATTTTCTTCCTCTGAGTACTATTATACTTTCTTTGCTATTCTTCCTTAAGAAACTTACTCTGCTACAAAGGTTCCTTCCTTGTCTCAGTTCCTTAAACTCATTTCTCCTTACTTTCTGAAAACTCAATTTACTTCGATTACATAAAAAATCTTCTACTAAATCTTTGGTTTAGGTTCTAGTTTTACCTAGTCCTTCTTTAATTCAACTTATTATAGTTTCGAACCATTCTATCTCATGCTTCCTATCTACCTTTCATTAAACTCGTCGATTTTACTATCTAGCCATCTCGAAAAACATCTAATCTGTCAATTGCTCTTCTTTACTGATCCTTCTCTTTACTAGGCTTTAAGTTGAGGAGTGAACATATACATTCCATGGGAATCCGTGGATACGCATTATGTTTAACACTCAAGTTCGGTGATGATCTGGTTAAATATCTATACGCTTATTGGAATTGTACTTTCTAGAAGAAAAGGTCATTATTCATTATGCAGGAAACTGGTCGACTACTCCTTGTCTTAGGTCCACACAACTATCATTAATTTTTTACACCACTATCTTCTTATTATTTTAACTTTATGCCTGAATGTACTAAATTTCCTTGTTACTTCTCATGTCCCTCTTACCACTTGGATATCTTATTCCTTTGCTCAACACCCTACTTCTGAGGCTAGCGGTGGTTTGTCTCCTAACTACTTCTTAGATCTCCGCTCTATGTTCTTGCTATAAATCTCGACTAGGCACTCTGTTCTACTGTCCATGCTGGTACTCTTGTCACTTCCTAAATATCTTCAACCTCTATGGTCTATTCTTGTATACTTCACGGATTTCTACTGACTTGGGCTGATTTGAAGGTTCAAATACATTGGGTCTATTCTGTGGACTTCTACTAGTATTATAAACCTCATCTTGACTTGCTTAGATCTTTGAGCTATACTAGATTCTTTCCTTTACTTCCTCCAAACTTTCGCTTCTGAGTGATCTATCTTTCCATACTTTTCTGTCTCTGTTCTTAGAGTAAACTTTTATCAGGCTCCCTTAATGTTATTATATCTATACTGGTAGGGACTAGTGCAAACATCTTATATCTCGATGATTTTCGGTATCTTTGTTCCGATACTTTGTGTCCCGGTAGGGTCTATTTCTCATGTAAGATAGGTATAAGGTAAGCTCTGTCAGGACGACCTCCTTAACTGGTATGACTAAGCGGCTGAAAACTAAATAGCTTAGGGTCGTGTCTACATCAGATTGCATGGGTAAGGTAACTAATCATTTCTGTTTATGACCTTTATTTGACTGCTTATGGGGCCTGAGTCTGGGTTTGGGGATCTGGGGTTTTCTAGATCCTTTTTGACATCCCTCGTCCACAGGAACTCCTTAGACTAGTCTAGATCTCTTGCTTCTTTTATTTTTATGTCAATTCTTAGTTACTTGGGAAATTTGCTGTCTATATAAGGCATCCGAGGCTTTTAAATCTATTTAATGAAATTTCTAAGAAATGAATGAGTCTTACATCTACTGGACACTTTAATACTTGATCGGGCTCTTTCTATTCTCTTTACTACTATAGATTCTGGTATTTCTTTATCGATCTAATTCTATATCTCTATTTCTTCTTACTCTGGTTGCTTAAGCATCCTTATTTCTTCCCTTACTACTATAGTTTTTGATACATCATTATTTATCTATTTCTGCTTCTTTAGCTCTATTAACTCTGATTGCGTGAACCTCTACTACATGTTCTTTTGATCATTTATCTATCCTTCATACTTTTCTTTCTAGCTTTCTCTTTCTCTTCCTACTTTCCTGGGTAGGTATCATTTGAGCTTTACTATCTCTTATTGTCTCCTTATTTTTCTCATCTCCAGTTGGTTAACTAATTATGCATACTTCCTTGCTTTTTATAGCTTTCTTCCCACTCTCTGGATAACTTTTCTTAGAATGTTACTGTCTGGTTTCATATCTCATTTGTACTTCTGGTAATAGGTCAGAATAACTTCAGGAAAATCCTTAATGTGAATCTAGAATGTCGTTGTTCTCGTAAGAAATACTATTCGAATAGTTTGAGAAGGCTTACTAACCTACCTATAGAACTTTGAGGACATACTCGAGGATCAGATACTGGAGAGGTAGTGCCTCGTATATGGGTATCATTGATATACTGCGTATAAAAGACCCCAACACTTTATCCACAGCAGTCACTGACTCGATAGACCATGCTTTGATACCATCTTTGTAACATCCCTGATCTGGGAAATGCTACTGGCAGGGAATAGGCCATATTATTCCCCTGAGCCTCTGACTTACTGACCGTGAATAATACTATTACTCTTTTCAAATATGACCTCTCATATGGGACCAATGCCAACAACTAAGACGTAGAACAAAATAGTTCACATAAGACTGAATGTATAAATATAAACTATCTTAATAACTCTATATATATATTCTCACATACATCTCTAGTATACAACTATCTGGATCTTAAGTGAACTCAAAATCTGGTTGGACTCTTATTCATTCTGACTCACACTGGTGGACTCCATACCCTAATGATTGTAGTCCTCCGAGAATACTTGCAAAAAAGAGAAAACTGAAGTGGGGGGGGGGGGTTAGATCGCTATACGATTTAAGTGAGTGGACGAAAACAGAAATACTGATGTAAAAACATTTGGTTCTAAAACCCAAGTTCTAAAAATAACTTTTTATGAGAACTCTTTTTCTGAAAACTTTGTCTGAACTCTCTTTTGTAAAATTTATCTTTCTGAAATATGCTTTTGAAAGTTTTTTTTTTAAACTTATAACTGAAAGATCTGTACTGAAAACTATTTCTGAAATATCGGTTTTCCGAAAACCGTTTCTAAAATATGATCTCTGAAATCTATTTTCTAAAAATCTGATATCTGAAAACCGGTCTATATCAAAAAACTTGACGTATGGGGGCGTTACGTATCGCCATCCCCCCATACGCCTAACTAGAGCCAGGAGTGCAAATCCATGACTTTGGGGTGTTACGTATCGCCGTCCTCCAAAGCATGCCACTACTATCCCTGAAACTAGTGGTCTTGGGGCATTACATATCGCCGTCCCCCAAGTCACTGAACTAGAACTGGGGGTGTGGATCTATGCTACCCTCCAAGTTCTGAAACTAGGATCCAGGGGCATCTGTCATCCTTAGTCCTGAACTAGGATCTGGGGGCGTTACGTATCGTCGTCCCCCCAGTCCTCTAAATGTGCACATGTTCTCTGTCCATCAATTCCATGTCTGTACAAGTTACATAATGAGGTGGGTTTTTCCCCTATGCCTTGAAAACCATAAATCACATGTCTTAAAATATTTCATTTCTCAAGTCACAACTGCCCAAGACATACGATATATAACAAAGCCTTCGTGGTTCAAACACATCCGCGATGGATAATGATCTTGACTTTGGCCAATAAATCAAAGCCAATCTTGGATCTTGAGAGAGAACCACTCAATGGAAGGAAAACGCTTAATATTTGAGTGAGGGTTTTTCGCGTAAATTGGCAACCAATTTATTATCTTTGATTAGGTCTCATCATACACCTTTAAGCATGCATTCTAAAAGCATAATAAGGTGCGAAATAAATTAATAATGATATACAGATGGATATATAACAATTTTTTCCTTGAACAAATCTCTCCATTTTCTCTCTCCCGCTAGCACTATTCTTACTTCTACCCAATTACATAATACATTAAAGAAACCTCATTAACATTGAGGGGAATTGGTGAGAAGAGAAATACAAAGAGTAAGGAGATAATATGCTGGACACACAAGTCCAATTTAATAAAATCTAAATTTATTACAACAATTTCAAAAATTGCCCCCACCCTTCTAATATCCATAAGATATACATTATTCATACAATACATCCATATATTCACACAAAACATGTTATTCAATCAATCTAATCCAATTAATTAATCTTTGAATTAATGACCATCCAATGTTCAAACAACGATTTGATTTGCGCGAGTCTAACTCGTTTAAGAATAAATACTCAAAGTTCGTATTCTTGAATTATATCGAACTACAATTTTAAATCCAATTTAATTTGTATTCAATACCAATTCTAATTTAATTGCAAATTAAATAATTACACTTATTTATGTGCCTTTTAGACTTAGATTCTAAATCTAATCTAAATGGGTCTCAAATGCCCAATTAATATCCAATACTATTTTAATTAAAGTCCAATGGGCTTTTAATTAATTCTAAAGGCATGGGATTTGGCCAATATGGATCCAATCCAAGATGCCAAGGCCCAATAAGGAATCACCCTTTTGCCAAAAATCAATTTAAGCCGAATTAATTATTAAAAGGTCCAAAAGTTATATTTGGACTTTATGGAAATGGTTTTAGGCCCAATTTGGATCCAATCCAATTGTCTAAAATCAAGCTTGGCCCAACCAAACCCATTAAGCCCAAATACAACAAATTAGCCCAATCCAATTTAAAGACTAATTTAAATTAATCATAATATTCTAAATATCCAAAACATCAATTTCTAAAACTTTGGGTTAAGTTTCCTTGCCTTCTTTCTCTTGGTTTCCTTCATTCCTCTAACCTCCAAGATAACTTTTCTTCTTCCTTGTTTGGTGAAAGAGTGCTTAGCACATTCTTCTTCTTTCTTTTCCCTTCCTCTTCGTCTTTCTTCTTTCTTCTTTCTTTTTCACCCTCACATTTTCTACTCATTTTTATATTCTAATTGTGAATTTTTGAATAGTACTCCCTTTTTATAGTTAGCCACAAAAAAGATAGAGGAGTGTAGAAATTTATAGAATTTACTAGAATGTCCTCGGGGTACTATTCATCTAAATTTTTTATCTGTATTTTTGACTCGCTTCTGGTCCTAATTTGGAAAATTGTTCAACTCGAAAGCTGTATATCTCGATCTCAGCTTTCCGAGATATAAAATTCATAAATATCGGAGTTCATATGAGAAAGGTATGACCCAAATACCATGGGCTGTCCGGAATAGAACATCGTAGAATTTCTCATCGAAGTTTCAAAGAATTTACCGTTTATTCCCAAAGTCGTTCCATGAATGTATAAATATATATATTTGGACATAATTTATATTACTTAACACTCACTCCGCAATGTAACAGTTCTACAGTGCAACAGTAGTAGAAACTACTGGTCGTTACATTAGTCTTCTTAAATTAATTTTCTGATGAGGGAAGGAATCTTAGTAGAGATGAAGGAATCTTGCTCAAATATATAAGTATTGGATACTTATGCAAGTGCGATAGGAGGTCGTGTTTCACCGATGGTACGGGAAACAGCTTCGCTCTGGATAGACCCCTCGGAATCCCATTGGTATTATGACTATGTGTCTATGGGAGGCCGAAATCAAGGTAGGTGTGTATAGTCTTAACCTGAGACTTACATCGCTAATACTTACGATAATCGATAGACTTGGTCTTGGTGGTACAGGGCTTTAACCGGTTCTGCGTACACCACTTCTGGGTTTATCAGAGAGTCGTAGTGTATTGGGTGTGATGTCAAGACGGAAGTATCACTTCAGTCATATTGGAGATGATGTTACGCAGGATACGGTACTAGTGCTCTTGAGTGTTGCGCAACCAATCGGGATATTGTGACCAGGTCATGAATATCCGATTATAGAGACTATGTTACCAGACATCCGATATGTGCTTCGGACGGGGTAGACACTTATCCAGCCTCAGCCCTAGCACGTGACTATCCGATACTGGGCCGATACATACAATACAATCGTATACTACGCTTGATACAGATCTTAATATTCTTAAATAGATATGTCCGGAGAATTGGGTAGACTTGGTGCTTTGCTAGGAGTCGACCTTGTCTAGTAAATCGGTAAAACGTAGTACTTGGTACGTACGTGATTCGGATACTCCGACGACCGTATTTACTGCCAACTTATCTGGGGAGCTCATGGGTCGCTTCCCGATAATCCACCGATGACGTATAACTCGCACTCTTGAATAATCTGGGATTATATAGAAGAGAGAGAAATTAATCTAGGATTAATTACGGAGATATTTTATCTAGGATAAGATATCTTCTAGAGAGAGATAACGATTAATTTGGAATTAATCGGTAAATTAATATATTCGATATATTAAACGAAATTAGATTTCGACGCGGAATTAAAATTAGATTTTAATTCGGGCGAACGAATTAATTTAGAATTAATTCGTTAGTGACGTGAATAGTGAATTCGCTAGGCGTAATCATTTAATTACGACGCGACGGAAAAATCGTTAATTTGGAATTAGCGAACCCGAGCACGAGTGTGATTGCGAGCGCATTCGTATTTCGAATTCGAGTGCGGCATCGCAAGTCGTATCAAGCGTCAAATCAATCGTCACATCAAGCGTCAAATCAAAAGTCACTTTGAGTGATTGATTGATTGATTGATTGATTGATGGATTGATGGATTGACTTGCATCACATCACTTTATTAAAGTGACATGTGAATAGTTGGTGTAAGTTGGTGTAATAGTGTTTGGAGGGAAAATCATTTACTTTTGGTTTTATTTAAATCAATTAAGTAATTGGTTTTATTATTTTTTCTTGGAAAATATATATAAAGCTTTTTGGAAAAGCTTTTCATTACACATTACACAACTTTCTTCTCTCTCTTTTTCTCTCTTCAAAACTCACGTCCAAAGTGAGAAATACTCACTGGTTTTAGAAGCCAAAATGGCGTGAATAAAGGAAGCAAGAGTTGGGTTTTTGTGGCAAAAACCGCAAGTGCTAGCACACTACGAGATATGCGAAGGTGGTAGGGAGGTTCACCCATGAGCCGGGATCCGTCGGACGAGGCTTGGAGCTCCGTTTCGCAGCTCAAATTTCAGATTTGGAGGGCAGTGAACTGCTACCAGTGGCGCCAAAAACAGTGGGCATTTTGGGCTTCATTCGTCTTCAAATCGTCTCAACCGATCGATGTGAGTATTCCGCTACCTCCGTTGATGTGTTTACACATTGTTTTCATGTCTTGTTTGATCTTGGGACCTAGATAATAACCAACAATGGCATCAAGAGCCTAGGTTCAAGCATGAAAAATGTAGGGCTTAAAATTTGGGTAAATGTTTGTTGAGAATGATTTGAATAAATTGATTGTTTAAGTATGCTTATAACATGTTTAATTTCATTTTGGTTGGACCAATTTGTTGAAAATTGATTTGGAATAATTTTCCCCAAAATATTGATGTTGGCCGAATTTAAAGGAAATTTTAATTCTTGGAATTTTTGATTTTGATTCATTAGATGAATTAGAATCATTTAGGATGATGTTAATTTAAGGTCAATTGGATTGAATTTTGAATTGAACACAAATCCCTAATTTTTTCCCCTTGGCCGAATTGATTATGCCTTAATAAAGTCTTGGTAATTTTGATTTTTGATAATTGGATGTGTTGGAAATCATTCGGGATAAGGATTTAATATCGATTGTGAAATTAATTGGATTGAATTCGAATCGGATAAAAATCCCTCCCTTGGCCGAGACCTTTAAGCATGTAATGGGTTTGATTTTTTCATTTATGTGTTGGACATATGATAATGAATTGAACATGATTGATTGGACTAATTTCATGTTTTGGAAATATTGATTTGGTTGATTAATAATGAAATGCACTTTAAGTTAATTGAATATGAAATTGGATTTTGTATATTTAATTAATTGGGCCTAATTTTGGAAATTGGACTTTAATGTTGTATTTGGGCCTATTGAGCTTGATTTATCAAGTTTGGTTTAGGCCAAGTGGATTGGATCCAATTGGGCCCAAAACCTTAACCATAAAGCCCAAATGCGACTAATGAACCTTTAAAGTTCAATTGGGCCTAATGGGCCTAAATTGATTTCTAGGCTTATGGGGTTACTCCTTGATTGGGCTTTGGTTGCCGAAGCCCATGCCTTAAAGAAATCAATTAAAAGCCCATTGGACTTTAATTGAATTGACGTTTGACGTTAATCGGTCTTTGAGACGCGTTACGATTAAATTTGGAATTTAAATCGTAAAAGGTTTATTAATAAAGTGTAATATTTAATTTGGAATTGAATAGTGAATTAGTATTAAATACATGTTAAATTTGATTTAATGATGTAGTTTAATTTAATTCATGAATTCGTACTTTAAGTACTTATTCGCAAAAACGAGTTTGACTCGAACAAAATCAAATCGTTGTTTGAACATTGGATGATCACTTAATTATCAGATTAATTAATTTGATTAGATTGATTGATAGCATGCTTATGTGTGTGAATACGTGGTTGTGTTGAATGAATAATGTATATCGGATGGATATTAGTCGGGTGGGGCAATTTTAGAAATTGTTGTAATAAATTCGATTTATTAAATTGGACCTGCGTGTCCTGCCTTATCACCTTCATTCTCTTTGTATTCTCTTCTCACCTATTCCCCTCCATGTAAATGAGGTTTCTTTAGAAGTGTAGTGTAACGGGTAGAAGTAATACTAGTGCTAGCTTGAGTGAGAAAGGGAGAGATTTGATCTAGGATCAATGTGTAAAGTATCCATCCGCATATCATTATTATTTATTTCATACTCGCTTTATTATGTGTTTAGAATGCATGTTTAAGGGTGTATGATGATGAGACCTTAACAAAGATAATTAAATTGGTAGCCAATTTGCACGCGAAAAACCCTCGTTAAATATCAAGCGTTTATTTTCCTTCCATTGAGTGATTCTTACTCAACATTCGAGATTGGCAGGGGTTTTTGGCCAAAGTCAAGCCCTTGTCCGTCAAAGATGTGTTTTAATCACGAGGCTTTGTTCCATATCAGTGTCGTGTCCAAGTTGTGGTTTGTTGGCCAAAGTCAAGACCACTTCTTGTCCATTGACATTGATTACGAAGCTTCCATGTCAATGGGTTCGCGCTTGACTGGGATCACTAGGTTTGTTGTGCCAAAGCCAATGCCTAGTTGATCAGAGGAAAAAGGTTAGGGTATACATTCGATGTATAGGCATATATAAGATATATGTTTGGGACTTGGATGTCCACCTACTTGATCTAGGAGTTGGATGAGATCCAATGATCTTCGAGATCTACCTAGTTAATTATCATACAATTTGTTGGCCAAAGTCAAGATTGTGTGATATTTAACGGGATCCTAGCCCACTAGGAAACACGGTTTCCCGAGTACTCGACAGAGGGTTAGAGGCTCGATGAAAAATAGTGGGAGGCAAGTATTGAATTTGCAACATTCGTTCGAATACTCGCTAAACGCGCTCATCTATATTTTACTCGTCATATTAATCAAAAGTATTAGTTGGACTAATATTTTATGTTGTTTTAAAATATATATATATATAGTTGGACTATATACAAACTCATTCAATATATAGTTGATTTTATAATTGGATTATAGTAATCAATATAATTGAATTAAAATTATAGTGATTAAATAATTGGATTATTGTAATCATTATAATAAATAGTACCTTATTAAATTGATTAAATAGTTGGACTATTGAAATCAAGAAAGAATTGAAAAGTTGAATATTTAAAATATATAATCCTTGGATTAAATGTTTTAAATGATTTAATTTTATTGGGAATTAATAATAGGTTACTTTATTGGATAAAATAACTTGTTTATCTAGGCCCATAATTAAGCAAATAAGTAGAGCATAAAATCTTTGGAAGATTTATGTGATGATGACTTTAGTGCTTAATTAATATACTTATCATAAATCTATCTTTAGATTTAAAAGTATTAAATTGCAATTAATAATTCTTAGAGAATTGATTTGACTATTCTAGAGGTGAAAAGTCAAAGTTTGCAATTGGGCGTGTTGCACAAGGTACACATCGTTTCGATATTCCGAAACCCGAGGGTTGGCCAATGGTTTGTGAAATATTGAAAAGATAATTGACATATCCCAAAGTAACTACCATTTGGATATGGAAGACACGAAGGAATTAAAGAAAGGGCGAGGCTCTAACTTTAAAAATATTTGTCAAAGTTATGTTCACTACTAGTATTGAAATTGGATTTTAAATACTTAGTGTGGTATATAATATATATGTATTGATGTTCAGAATCCGCTATGAGTGGGATACTGACTTCAAGCCGAGATTTCTCTGCAAATCGGAAACGGGACGAAAGTCGCTGTTTCGACCGTAGATACCTAAGTTTAGGAACTAACCTAGGGTATGAACTTAAATTAGGAAATGTTATGATGTAACTAGTTTGACTAGAGACATTTGAAGGGGTTATTTAGGGGGTGAATCCGGTAACGCAGCGGAAGCAGTGAAAATCAGATTTTCAGATTTCAAAACTTTTTCTCGGATAAATTAAATAAACATATTTATTTAATATTCCAATAATCAAATTATGAAAATAAATTCAATAAAACAATTTTAAGTGAATTTACCGAAATACCCTTGCTTTGTATTTTTTGTCCGTTTTAGTCCGAAATTGATCCAATCAATTTTGAATGATTCTAAATCATTTCTAAGATGAACTTATGATGTTCAAAACATCAAAACACCAAAGCAACCAAAATCACCAAATTTCCTTATCTTGGCCGAATGCACCATTTGGTGCCCAAGTTGACCATTTGGTCATTTCATGTTTCAAAACTCATCCAAATGAAATCCAATCAACATGAAACTTTGCATGCATCATATACACACCCAAATGCTCAACATATATGAAAACCCCCCAATTTGGAATAGGTTATAAACCCTAATTTTTCAATTTCCACAAATTGGGCAAATTAGGCCATTTACATTAAATCAAATGTTTCAATCATCAATCTTTCAACTAATTCAAGTCTCAACACAATGAACAACTCAAGATCAAATCTAGGTCTTTAAGAGTGGGTCAATAACTCTAGAATAGCAACATGGTTTCATAAACCTTAAAAGAATACATATAACTACACTAGTTACATTCTTTCTTCACCATACATGCTCTACCACTTCATTCAAACTTCCATCAACAAAAACACAAAGAAATAAAGAAAGAAATATCTAAGAACAACATATGTTGAAGCCTAGAACCTAAGGAACATATTCCTCGCTAATAGTAAGTTTGAAAAACTTACTAAATTCCAAGCTTTTTCTTTGAGAAGGCTTTCTTCTCTCAAGCTTTCAAAGTTTCTTCAATGGAGTTTGTTTGTATAGTGTATTAGGTTAAGTGTAGCATGAAATGAAAATCAATTTATACTGGTTCATTTGGCCTATGGCCGAAAATACCAAAGACAAAAAACAAGGAAAATTAATTTCAATTTCATTTCAAAATCATTTGGTCAACTTGGACAAAATATCTTATAAACAACTTTATTAGATATTATTTTGGTCAACAAATGCAACTAATGTCATTTAATTTAAATATCCTAATGTAAGATATTAATTAATTAATTAAGCATTTAACAATTAAATAATTAAATTAATCAAATACAAATATATTAAATATAAATTTGTATATTAAATCTTATAAGTATTACATTAAATATTAAAAAAATATATTTTAGGAAATAAGTCAAATAACTCATTTTGACTATTAATAATGTGTATTTAAATTAATCAAGTATTAAATGTAAATACACAATAATTAAGGAAATGACTATCTAGTCTCTTTAGCATGTATCTTGCGTTTAACCATTAAACAACTTTATAAATAATCAATATTATTTATTTATGTTGCTCTAGTGCTCACGAGTATGTTCATTATTGAGACTCTCTAGGTTCAGGTATATCCGTCACGAAATCAAATTTCATGTCCATAATCTATCCACCCGTAGATTATGACGATCACGGATAATCTCGCTAAACCATACAGGTCGAGGTCATGGCAAATGTATAATTCCTCCGTCACAGGTATCCGGATAAATCCCAGAGATATAGATGTAAACGTC
>SKCR01027643.1:0-120367 GCA_019454045.1 Zanthoxylum bungeanum
TACTTTGCCAACTACCTAAGTTCTTACTGCTAAAAATCTATTTTTAAGTATTTACGAGTCTAACCTAGATCACCTACTCAAAGTATTAGATTGTTGGGGTTTTGGGCGATGGCCGCAGCGGAAGCGCGGTTCGGGCGAAATCATAATTTAAAACTTTTTCAAATTACTGAATAAATTATTCAATATCTAATATGAATAAGTTATTCGTATTTCACCTAAACCTATTTATTCAATATCAAATATCAACATAAATAAGGTTGAAACGTCACGAAAATTTTACGAAAACAGTTTTTCCGCAAAATGACGTAAAACACGTTTTTGATCGAACCGACAACCCGACACTTATGGGGAATGCCCAGGTCAGCCCCAATAGTGTCAGGGCAGTTCATGGGCTGCCCGAACAGTGACAGATTCACTATTTGGGTAGCCGTCGCCCAGTTGACTCAAAAATCACCCAGTAACGCCGTTTTTGGACGTTTTCGCTTATTTCAACTCCGAAACACTTTCCGACAATTGTTCCAACTCCCAAAACATATCCATTACATTCATATGACATCAAATTCATCACAAAATTTCCAGTTTCATCAGATCTGATCCAGAACCGAAATTTAACAATTTTCATGCTTTAAATCCAAATTTTCAAGATTAATCTAATTAATCATAACACCAACCAAAGTCACCACACATGAACCACCCAAGAACAATTATAGGCATTACAAGAGTGGTCATAACACTCTAGAATGACAAGATGTCATCAAATGACTAAATTGGATGCTAATTACACTAATTCCATCTAATACTACCTCACACATTCATTTCACTTCCATCTCCATCATCCACAAACAAAAGCCCCAAAAATTCAGAATCAAAGGAACCCTATAACCCTTCTAACAACTCAAGAAACAAAAATTAAATTTTCAAGCTTAGGGTTATGGTAGATTACCTTTAATCCTCCAATTCCTTAGCCTTTTTCTTGAATTTTCCTTTGATTCTTCATGGATTCTTCAAGCAAAGTTGAAAACCATTTTTCCTTTTGGTCTCTCGGCAATGGCAGGATAAAGGAAGAAGAAAAATAATTTTTTTTTAAAAAAAAACATTTTGCCGACTTTTAGGGGGCATATTTGTCCTTTTGGCACATTTAATCTAATTAAATATAAATTAAACTTTTTGTAATCCAATCAAAATTGCACACATCAAGTTTAATTAATTCATGACATTTGTTCCAATAATAAATGGATAAATTGCATAACATTTATGGAAAAAGTTAAATTAATTAATTAATTAAATATTTAACAATTAAATATCCAAATAATCAATTAATGAAATTATTATTATATATGTATTTTTATTTACAATAAATAACAAATACATATATTTATGGCATGTGTCAAAATCTCATTTGACGAATAATTAATGTTTATCTAATCATATTATGTATCAAATACAAATACACAATAATTACGATCGGACAAAAACCTCTAATGCTTGTGTTATCGTTTAACCGATTAAACGATCCGAATTAACTCATTTAATCTGGTGAAGTATTATGAATAATCTGTATTATTCATATCGAGTTGCCCAAGTGCTCAACGAGTACACTTCATATTTTGGGACTCTCTAAGTTTAGGTTTATCCATCACGAAATCCAATTTCGTGTCCATAATCCACCACTCATGGATTATGACGACCACATATAATCTCGCTAAACTATACAAGCCAAGTTCATTGCATACGTATAATCCCTCCGTCACAGGCTATCCGTGTTATACATGGGATATAGATGAAAATATCAAATCTGTTCGGTATAATACAATCGACTTTCAATTTACGATTTCTAAATAACACTCGGAACTGATTTCCGAAGTTATACCATGGCCAGGAATTTACTAGATCGTAAACACGTGCGGATGCCTATGCCCTGTACACAGGACTGACAGATCCTATCTTGATACACACTGGATATCATGATCATCAGTCCACACCCAACGAACAGGCGGAGGTATGATCATGAATAGATTGTTGACGTGACTGCCATCAAAGTGTTGAGGATAACTCATATATCCCACTGTGGTATCTCAAGTCAGAGGACCACTATGCTCGCTCAACTCGAAAAGATTCCTATTGACGTTGGTGTACCATCTATTAGGAAATCTTTAGTGAGTCGTTCAGTGTCTTATCAAATAAACACCTACATGTCTATAAGAGTCTCTCGAGACTCATGGTTCACTAGGATAAACCATCGGACCAAGTCACGATATACGACATGTACTAGTCTCAACGGATTTTACTAACCGACCCGTGTTAGTAAATCTTGACCAAGAACTTTATTTAAGGATATCTTATAGTGCGCTTCCCAATGTCAATTACAAACTACGTTGTAACTGCGCACTATATTGTAAATCCTAGGGTTTTTGTCTAATATACACGTATCACTAAACCATATTTAGTTTCGATCTAATCATAATTAGATATCTAATCGTAATTAGATCTAATAAGTGTATAAAAGACAAGGGTGCTACCATTAAATTAGTAATATTATGGAAAATAGAATTGCTCATATTTATGAATCAAACATAAATACGATCTGTATTGGCACTCCGAGCACAAACACTAACATGGATAAAAGTAAATCGGGAACTTATCGTTTCTAAGATTTCATTATAAAGCAAATTATACTCATCGTTTAGACATATGCTTTACTACTTAGGACTTAATATATATATATATATATATATATATATATATATATTAAATAATATGAATTATCACTTTAAATAGTAAGAACTATCACTAAATGCACACACCCCCAAACTTAAAACTTACATTGTCCTCAATGTAAGATAAACATAAAGAAACAAGAGTGAGAAATAACACTATCGTGCATTGAGTTGATCAGGCTCCTGCTGGTCAGAATTTGGTTGCTTGGGCTGTATAGGTTGTACTAATACCTGCATAAATACACATGCAAACTAATAAAATATCAAATAACACACAATAAAATAAAACTAAAGTAAAGAAAAATAAAAATAAATAAATTCAAGGGTTGCGTCCCCGCTAGCGCTAAGTTTAACGTCTTCAGCCAGACGTAACCACCCAAGTGGTCATGGTGGCTTCAATGTAATGGACCGGGTAATCTCATGTGCCTTCTTCTTTGGTGTCCACCAGTTGTTATAACATGAAAAATATTGCTTGGCTGGATGTGGTAATTTATCATTGGATGGTCCTCTAGGGTCCACCGATGGTTGAAACCACTTTTTGAGCTTCCCAGAGATCATCTTTATGTGAGCACTGACTATTGATTTCCTCTTTTTGCGAAGTTTTGGGAGTGGCTTGAGTTTTGGCTACGGAGGATCTTCTTTGTATGGCTTCACTGTGCTCGTTGTTTGCTTGACTCTTGGTTCACCCTGTATGTTGAATTGAATACATGGAGACTCTCCTAACACATGACCATTCTCTATTGCAACTTTCTTATCTATAATCTCTATCTTGTGACATTTTTCATTACCTTGTGGACTCAGTATGACTTTGAAAACACTGAATGTGACTTCTTTATCTTGAACTCTCGTTTTCAGTTCACCTTTCTGTACATCAATGATCGATCTGTCTGTTTCCAAGAAAGATCTCCCAAGGATGATTGGGACATCATGATCCTCTTCCATGTCAAGAACGAGGAAGTCAGCAGGGAAGTAGAACTTATCCACCTTAACCAAGTCATCCTCTACAATTCCTCGTAGGTAGGTGAGAGATATATCTGCTAATTGTAATGTGACAATGTTTGGCTTTGTCTCACTTATGCCCAACTTTTTGTAGATTGATAAGGGCATGAGATTGATACTAGCACCCAAATCACATAACGCCTTACCAAAATATCGATTCCCAATAATGCATGGTATGGTAAAGCTGCTAGGATCCTTCAGCTTTGGAAGGAGTTTCTTCTGTATAATGGCACTGCACTCCTCTGTGAGTGCTACTGTTTCAAAATCTACCAGCTTCCTCTTCTTGGAACTCATCTCATTCATAAACTTCACATAGTTTGGCATTTGTTCCAAAGCATTTACGAATGGTATGTTTATATGAATCTTCTTAAAGATATCAAGAAAATTGGCGAACTGATCATCCAATTTCTTCCTTTGAAAGCACTAAGGATACGTCAAAGGTGTATTCGAGATGTGTGGTGGCTTATATGGAGGAGCTGCTACAATGTTCTCTTCTTCTGTTATTGTTTATTCCTGAATTTATGACCTCAGTATTACTAGGAAATGTCAATTTCTATTGATTAGCCATGGAAGAAGCAATTTGCCCAATATGTACTTCTAAAGATTTCATTGTTGCCCCTATATTGCCCATATGTGTTTCAATATTATTTAGTCTCGACTCATTCTTCTCAAACCTCTCTGAAGTTTTAGCAATAAACGTGTTCATGAGGTCTTCTAGGGATGTTTCTGCTATGATCTTTGATTTTTGAAGCCAGACGGAGGTTGAAAAACATTTTCTGTGTTAGCATATGACAAGTTCAGATGATAATAGTTTGACATAGGATTGCCTCTATAGTTGTTAAAGTTCCCATTGATCACATATTGGACTTGCTCATATCCTCATTCAGGTAAGATCATTCCATTAGCAGCGGCAACTTCAATAGATGGTTGGCCCTGTTGATTGGTCAATGCTACTAGATGAGTCGTGAGGGATGAAATTTGAGCTGTAAGTGCAACAATAGGATCCACTTCATATATACCAGCCACCTTAGGCACAGTAGAGCGTTCGTTTGGCTTTTGGAAATTATTAATGGCCATCTCCTCCAATAGAGCATATGCATCTTCAGAAAATTTATTGAACAGGGTTCCTCCAGCAGCTGCATCGACCATGGTTCTATTAGAACCATTCAACCATTGTAGAATAACTGAATCTGAACCCAGTCTTCAAAATTATGATGTGGGCATCTTCTGAGTAGATCTTTAAAGCGCTCACATGCCTCATACAAGTTCTCGGTCTCCAATTGCTTAAATATACTTATTTCTGTTCTTAGCTAGGCTGATTTAACTGGTGGAAAGAATCTCGTAAGAAATATTATAGCTATATCCTGCCCTGTCATAATGCTCCCAATCGGTATTGATTGCAGCCAACTCCTCGCTTTGTCCCTTAAAGAGAATGGAAACAAGCGTAGCCTGATGGTCTATTTAGTCACGCCATTCATCTTTATGGTATCCGCCATTTTCAAGAACATCTTTAAATGCACATTGGGATCCTCTACAGCTGAGCCCCCAAATTGGTTCTTTTGCACCATGTCGATCAATGCAAGTTTCAGCTATAGGTATTGATTAGTGGGTGCGCAATCCCAGAAAAATTATCATCTACAACCGGCTTGAAGTGATCTCGAATTGCCACCTCGTGTAGGTTATTCTCTATATTTTCAGCTGTCATTGCTTCTTTCTCAATTTTCCTTTCTTTCTTGAGTTTCCTCGCTGTTATTTTATTTCTGGATCAAATAGAAGCGAGTCAAGACTTGTGGATCTTCGCATTCACTGAAGCACATAAAGACAAGACAAAAAATACCAAAACAAAAAAAAATAACAAAAAAAAAAATTATAAAATAAAAGTAAGAATCTAAATTAAAGCTAAGGTTATTTTGTAATAGTATTAATGCAAATTAGATTAACAATCCCCAACAACGGCGCCAAAAATTTACTGTTAGATTATCGTACCGCAAGTATACAATGTCAAGTTTTAATAAAAGATGAGTAAAGTGTCGAACCCACATGAATTGTAATCAAATTCTCACTAAGTACTATAATTAGTAATCATAACTTTATTTAGTAGCAACTTTAATATAATCTAAATTAAAACTAAAAAATACAGAAACAAGATATCAAAACGTCTAATTAAGATAATCCAAGATGAGAGAGATTCTAGAGTCTAATTTCACCTAGCCATCCATTATGTATTTGTCATGCCAATCAATTCTTATTCAGTTGCATTGTTTATAAGTCAAGAATCCTAAATTATTCTAACTCTCTCTCCCGAGTGCCGAGTGAAAATATTATTAATTACAGACTTCGATATCCATATAAAAATCTAGTAATTAATAATTCATTACACTCTGTGAATCTTTGTTAATGAATTCAAAGTGATTATAGATTCTCCCGAACTCTACAAATCTCATAGGTTATATTCTCTAGAACCTATTCAAAATCCCATTTCCCGAGTGATAGATTCTAAACATACATCATCTTAATGTGGCCAACAAACTATAAGCATTAAACACAAGAGAATATAAATAAACTAAATTAAAACTTCATAAAACTCAAATTGGCAAACAATACATAGGTTCTAGCATTGGCTACATCATCCTCAAGAATAATAGAGTTAGTTCATGACTAAAGATAAAAATAATGAAAATAGGGTCATGAATATATTAGAAATCATTAGAGTTTGAAGAAAGAAATTAGAAGATAAAACCCGAATCGAATTCCTTCATCTTCGGACGTCACCGCCTTCGTCTCCTCTTGTCGTTCTTCAATCTTCCTCTTTAGATCTCTCTAAAAATATGTGTTTAGACTCTTCAGTTGTGTATTTGTTTCCCCTCTAGGGCTTTGGACGAGCTTCTATATTTATAGGGAATTTATGGAGTCCTTGTGCGTATATAATACTGAAAACTGATGTTTATGGGCTTCTGTCGCAGTGACGCGACGTCAGAATTGGCGTTACGACGCCAAATCCTCGGGATTTTTGAATGATGATGCTGTCTGGGTGTTGCGACGCCAGGCCAAATTTTCAGAATGTGATTTTTCACGTATTCTGCTTTCCCGCGTGTTTCCGATGCGTCCCTAAGGTCTCAAAATATGTTCATTTGCCCCAAGATCCATGTTCCAATGCTTCCTATCAATAAAACATAAAGTAAACTATAAAATACATTAAATGACACGAAACTTAGCAAAATAGTAAGCTAAGAATTTATGAGTAAGTGGGTATAAACTGCACTTATTAGAGGCACATTCGTGAGTATAACAACAAGATGTCGAAGCGAATGGATTGTGAAGAGCAAAATGGGTGTGAAGACAAAATCACCAAATGAAAAATATCAAGTGTAGTCTTAGCTTAGGTCTCTCATTGTAAATGAGTCTATAATTCAAGTACTCTAAGCTCATAGGACTCATACATATTCATATAGAAACATTAGGGTCAAGTGCAAAATGGTTTTCATCTTCATATCCTGAGATTTATACACTGGAACCAGCATACCGATCCCCCACACTGACATACTAGTGCCCGTGTTCTGTTCTGAGCAGTTTTGCATCGCCTCTGGAGCCGAGCTACTCCATACCGGTCTCTACACCGGTCAGTCTGGAGTTTGCACAGTTATTGGAATCAGACTAGAGCATACCAGCATTCATACTGGTCTACCTCATCGTTTTACATGCTTATAACGATTAGTAATCTAGTATGTGCGCTTTAATCTTCAATGGTTATATAGCCATTTGAATTGCAAGATCGACATACTGGCCACTGCAGACCGACATACCAGTCTTAGCATATAAAACAAGGACAATTTCATTTTCTCAATAAATTGAGTTCCAATTTCGTTTTTGCCAACTTCTTCAACCTTCATACATTTTCTCTATGGCAAAAACATTGAGAGTAACTTAATTCTTCTTGATCAAACCTCTCATAATAATCAAAGCTCACACACTTCTCCTCCATTATCCTTTAATGAGCTTGATTTATTTTGGTTATCAAGTCACACCTATAATCTTCTTATCTTCTGTGAGTGCCAAAGTTGTATTGTAAACTTTCATATTTCAAACACTTGATTGAGAAACTCATTGTTGAGTGAGTATACTCAAAAGGGTAATTTGTGTAAAGTGAACCTTAATGAAAAACTCTTGATGTTGTCAAAGGTTTGGGGTGAACCTAGAAAAACTCTTGGTGTGAGGTGAATCACCAAAAACTCTTAGTTTGAAGTGAGTCACGAAAAACTTCTGTGTAAGTTGTGGATTCAACTCGACATAGTGAAAATCTTCAAATGTGGCTTAGGGAGTGGGGGTAGGCAAAGGGTTGGCCAAACCATTATAAACTACGGTGTCAATTTCTCTATCCCTAAACTTTTAATTATCGCAATTTATATTTTGTATTTGCATATTATTTAGAAACTTACATTTGAGAATATATTATGATTGAGAAAATTGAACATTAAACTTAATTAGTAAAGTTACTGGCTTAGTAGCGTAAAATAAAAAAGAATTTATAATTCCGTATTATTTAGTCATTACCCAATTCACCATCTCTTAGGTATACAAAGATCGTTGTTTGCGTGATTCTAGGTAATTTCAAATAGCATCCTAGGCACTGGACTACCATCCGACTAGCACACTAGCCGATTGGTGGTCAAATTGAGACATTTTATTTTCTATTGAGGTTTTTGACGGTTGAGGATGGTTGAACTACTACTGCCGTTGCTGCTTGTGAGTACTTGAGTTCCAATGTAAAATGATATATTAGACTCACAGATTTTACCTTGTCTATTACAATGTTGAGACATAACTTGTATCCAACTTTCGAACTCAGTTTAATAATTGCTTGTTAATGAAGTTTTCCGCGAGTCTTGAAATATGCTTCTCCAGGCCATGTTGTTCCTTTTTGGTTTATACTTATAATGTAGAGCATATCTTAATTTCTTCGGAGCTTAAGATATTAATTTGATTATAATATAAAAAAAATTTAATGTTCTTATCCATTAATATCTCTAAATCTATAAAAAAAATTTACGGACTATAAGCGGTCGCCTCACTCACTTAGCACCAAGGCCGACCATGTTAGAATGTGTCGTGGGATTACCCGATTTCTGTTTGATATGATTTGGCATTGTTTTATTCTGCATCAACTTTTTCTAATAATGTTTTAAGTTTATAAAAAAATTTCACCCAAAAATAATTTCCTAAAAGTTTATTAAATAATATAAAGTAAAACACCTATACAGGCCATAGCCTAAGTGGAACCACTCTCTAACTTTTAACCACTCTCTCAACAAAAGTTAGAGACAGAGTCTCTTTTACAAATGTGGGTATAGTGACTATATACCCAGTAGCTTATAGGGTTGTCACAATCAACATAGATAAATAAGATGTTAGAAATGTACGGTTTTACCAACTGCAAGGTAGCAAATGTAACTTTCCGATACAGCATACATCTTTCGAAGAAAATGGCACCTCAGACTGAGGAAGAGAGAGTTAGGATGTCTAACTTGCCATATGCTTCTTGTATTGGGAGCATAATATATGATATGCTATGTACTAGACCTGACATCAATTTCGGCGTCAGTGTGACCAGCCGATATCAATCTGATCTAGGTAATGATCATTGGACAGTCGTGAAACATATCCTAAAATATTTCAAAGGTACCAAGGATAAGTTTCTGATATATGGAGAAAATGAGCTATAATTTAAGAGTTATACATACTCCGACTTCCAGGGAGATCCAGATGATAGAAAATCTACATCAAGATACATATTTACCCTTAACGGTGGTGCTGTTAGTTGGTGATGTTCAAAGCAAGGCTCAACAACTGATTCCACCACTGAGGCGAAATTTATAGCGGCTTCAGAAGCTGCTAAAGAAGCTGTTTGGATTAGAAATTTTATCACAGAACTTGGCGGTGTGCCTATTATTGCAGATTCGATCCCATTGTACTATGATAATAACGGAGCCATTGCGCAGGCTAAGGAGCCGATGGCGCATTCCAAGTCTAAACACGTGGAAATGAAATACCGCGCAATTAGAGAGATAATTGAACGAAAAGACATAATGGTCTTGAAGGTTCAAGAACAAGACAACATAGCAGATCCGCTTACAAAGACCTTACCTCCTAAGATATTCGATAAACATGTGGAGGAAATGGGACTACGGTACCATCCAGATTGGCACTAAGCAAGTGGGAGTTTGATGGAGTTGGTGATTGGAGTGCCAATCCGAATTGTACATTTTATTATTTATTAATAAAATAACTACATTTTCATTTCATACCTTATTAATGGTATTGTCATTATGCGTATTAGATTGATGTATAGATATGCTAAGAATGACATCGATCTTAGAATAGTCTTCACACTAGGTGTAAACTATTCTTAAAGTAAATATTCATAATCGTTGGTTTTGTAATACGGTCAAATTCCTATAACTAAGAAGACTAGCACATGTCATATATTAGAATTGGAGTTCCAATAGTTTAACCCGATGTACAATGAGTTTTGGAAACTCGTATAGACATGTGGGTATTCGTTGAAGCGAATACTAAATGACTCATAGGTGATTCCTAATAGTTGGAAGTACATACCACCGTTAATAGGAATCTCCTCGAGTCGAGAAACATATGTAATCCTTTGACTATAGGATATCATTGATTTTGTGTAAGATCCTCCACACTTTGATGTCATGTATATCAGAAACTTTTCATGGTCTGGCCTCTAGATGTTCGTTGAGTGTGGATCGATGCACTTAGTAATCAAGTGCGAAGTAAGATAGGATCCGTTGGCTTATATGTGTACCATAAGGGGTTTAGGTATCCATGAGAGAAAGTCAAGATTCTTAAAGACTTTGGTCAAAGCCGATCACCTAGGGTGGATCACATCAATTGTAAAGAATCGTGGACATGTCGACATGAAATGTGCGTCTTGGAAACTTGACGGTGTATTCTATGTTTCCTAAGCACAACTCGGATAGCCTACGACAGATGGATAGTTTAGAAAGCTTAAGGAAGATTTTAATTATAAGTACAAGAACAAATATAAGCATAAGCAAAAGCTTGAGTAAACTATACGCAAGTAATTCTTGAGAGATTAGCCTAAGTTAGAGAAGTGTTTAGAGAAGCTTGTGAGGTTTCTAAAACATTTCATTTATGAGAAATCAAGATTAGATCTTGAAGTGAAGCTTGCTATCATTGGAAATCAAGGTTGGATCTTGAAGTCAAGCTTGCACACCTTAGAGGTTCTCCAACAATTTCAACAAAGGAGAAATAGATTGGATCTTGCATAAAGCTTACTAGATAATGTTTGATCTTCTCATAAGCTATGTTTATTTATGTATTAGATGCATGATCACATAGCTTAATGTTGAAATAAAGCTAATCAATTGTGTTAGGATACTTTATAAGTATAAACACAACATGCTTATGTATTAGGTCAAAGACGTTCATGTTGGGCATGTAACAATTAATAAGAGTTTGAAACTCTAGATTAAAGCTTAGAGCTATGGCTACCATTCTAGATTCACTTGACTACCTTTAGGTGAACTAGAATTGTTCATGAGACATTTCTAATTAGGATTCTAAAATGGTTTGTGATTAGATTCGAACAAATGCATATAAGTATTTAGAATACATGTATGATAGTTGTAAAACATGTGTTGATGGTGGTTATGAAGTTGAAATTGGATTTTAAGTGTATTTGAAGTATTTGGAGAAAATTGGAAGTGTTTAGTAATGTTTTGAAATGAAAAATTACTCACTGCCTGAGCTGTGTCGCGACACAAACCATTTCGCGTCGCGACACAGAGCTGCGCGTCGTGACTCACAGACTCCCGAGTCGCGACACGTCACCGTTCACATTCAGCATGCTCTCGACATTTTGGATGGCGCGCGACTACCAAGCACTTGCGTCACGACTCCCACAACTGATTCATACTGAAACTTATTTTTCTCTGTTCCGGAGCTTCCGGACTCTGATTGGGTTCCCGTTTTTTCCTACGGACTCGTATCGAAATGTAATTTTACATAAAAATTTTAAAGTACACCTATCCTTGATATCCACGGGTTAGACCCATTTCCGCTGGCCGGGGTACCGATCCGACCCTATGGATTCCACAACTGCCCCGACAAGCTACATGTACTATTTATAGGTAGGGTGAAGATTTAGGGGTTTTCAAAGTGAAAAGGCTCAAAAACGCGTTCAGATCGCAGTCGCGTTCGAATGATTACTCGAACACACCACGAACGTGTGCCCACTGGAAAGACTAGTTCGAACGCACCACGAACACTTGCCCACTGGAAAGACTCGTTCGAACTCTACTCGAACGCACCACAAACGCACGCTCTCTGGAATGTTCCGTTCGAACCCAATGGAGAACGTGCCACTAACGCCACACGTTCGAACGCTTCAACGAACGCAGCACTAATAAAAATGCTCATGCTCTGCCAAAAACCAGTCCAATTGCTCGAAGTTCTTTAAGATCAATTACAACTCAATTGAACTTCTTTTGTCACGGGCATTGCCAATAAAAATGAAACTAACAGTTTAATAAACAAATCAAATTCGAATCATGATATTAGGATTCGTTTAATAAACGAATCGAATAAGAATCCATCATATTTTGATTCGATTCGTTTAAAATTCGATACAAATTCGATTCGATAATTCATTTTGCCACCCCTATCTAGAGATAAAGCCATACGTGTGGAGAAACATGACTTAAGTCACTCAACATTGGCTCAAGATTAGTCTCTTATAGCCTTTAAGATTTTAACCACATTAAGAGGTTGATTAAATTCATGTTCCGGAGTATATTAAATTTTCAAATAATCACTTATTTGATAATATAAATGAAAAAAGAATTAGATTTTGTATCAATTCATTATTTAAATTTACAAAAGAGTTGTAATCCATATGCTAAAATAATTATTGAGACAAAAATTGATGCATGAAGAGAGAACATCGACATCCAAAATTTATTCAAGCCTTTTCATATTCATTGCATTCCCACGATAGAGTTGGATTGCATCCACAATTTGTTGAGTCTTTTCAAATTCCTGTGCTTTTTAGTGACAAAATTTAAGCTCAATAAACTATTTTTTAAAAGGATCCTATTAACGAGTGCCTAAGAATTTATTTTAGAAAAATTTTGACATCACTTTTATGGTAATGAAAAAATTATCAAAATATTAATTAGTTTTTTTCCTTTTTCCCATCAAAACTTTCCTAAAATAAATTCTTAATAAGTACTCTTAGGGGATTCGTTAACATTTCACTTTTTTTAAAAGATAAGAAGTGAACAAGCCTAAATATATTTTTAACGCCTTACCTTTTCCAAAGTTTGAATCTGGATGATAAGCTTTTTATTAAGATGTTTGAAAACCAACTCGACTACGCATTTGGGGGAAGTTTAGGATACTCTATCCACAGGGATCATAGAGTCATATACTCTTTCTGTTGCTTTCTTTGCCTGCACAATAATAAGAAACTGGTTCAGATGCATGCTACAGAAATCAAGAAGTAGACTGAGAAAGAAAGAAACACAGAAAAAAAAAAAAAAGAAGAAGAAGAATTTCATATTCATACCTCCTTCTCCCAATTAATACGTATTGTAATAATGAAAAATGAGGCCATTTGCACAACGAGGCCACAAATTATACCCAGCCACAGCCCCTATAGAGAATCAATAACCTTATTAACATGTTCCTTTTTTGTTTCCACATTAATGTTAGATAAAGATCGTACACAGTGTATAAGGTTCATGTTATAAGTAGGATAGACGCTATTACCGGGTTTGAACCCTTGTCCGACCGGATAATAAGTTAACATTTGACCATTGCGCTAAGCACGACCTTCACACGATGATACTAAGATCAAATTGAAGGAAAAAAAATGGGAATCATATCCTTTACCCTTCCACCGATGTGAAGAACGAAGGCCAACAAAATTGCAGATGGAATCCCCACCAAGTAGTAGGATCCAAGGTTCACATATGCACCAATCTTCTGCCATCCACATCCTCTTAGCGTGCCTGTTTATTCCCAGAAAAAAACATTCAATTTAGCTAATATGGCTCAATGATAATATAAGTATATTTGATTTGCAAACATTAAAAAAAAGAACCTGAAAGAACAGACTGAAGTCCATCCACGAAATTGGAAGCTGCAACAATTGGCAACATGGATGCTACATATTTAACCACTTCAATTTCATTGCTATAAGCATAACCCCAGATGTTGCGTATCAAAATTAATACTGATCCCACCAACACGCCCTCTGTCACAGCCATGGCTAGTACAACGCAGACTGCTAATCGCGCAGCTTCTGGGTGTCCGGCTCCTAATTCATTTGAGACCCGAGTGCTGCAATTACAATTACATACATTAAGCATCAAAAAAAGTTCCTAATCAGTTGCTTTTGTGAGAGTAACTCACCTCACAGCTCCACTAAGTCCAAAGGGGATCATCCAAACCGTTGAAGATGTATTAAGGCTGGAAGAATTAAAACTTGGGTGAGTAATATATTTCATTAACTTGAAACAGGATGCCAAAATCTTGCAAGATATTGAGCTGTTTTTGTATTAACCTTATGGAAAGCACTGATGTTTCTAATGCCGGATTGGGAAGAAGACCTGAGAGGAGAACCATCATTTCAAATGACCATGCCTCCAAGCTGTTCAAAATCATTGCATATATAGCTTATGCTTTAGGAGTGAAACATATGAAAGTTCTATAATATGTATGTATATATGTGATGCTTACCAGACCATAACAGCTGAAGGAATCGCAAGTCTAATAAAATTGACAGTATTGTTCAAACTTTCCTTTGAAAACCCTGTCCAAGTTTTTGAGCATGAAGGAGAAAATTTGATATAGATAGCCAACAACAAGACATTGATCCAGTAGGAGATGGAATTTGCCAATGCAGCTCCTCTGCTGCCAAGACCGGATTTGAATACGAGTATCCAACACACAAGAATATGCAGCAAGGCTGTGATTCCAGAGCTCAGCACCATTGGAAACACAATGCTTTGTGTTTGTAGGAATCGAACAAGGGTTTGAAGAATAGCGTAAGCAAAAATACTGGGGATCATGTAACGCGCGTATGATCCCGCTTCTTTTGATATTTCAGAATCTTGGTGAGCAAGATTTAAAAGGGTTTCTGTGTTTGCCCAGATGAAAGCAAGAGGTATGCTAACAAGTAATAGAACAAATATGGCTCTCTGCATATGTATTCCCAGCATATGATACTGCTTTGCTCCAAATGACTGACCACACAGTGTATCCAATGCACTTGCCATTCCCATCTATCAGGAAAAAAAAAAAAGGTGAGGATTTGCTCAACATCAAATTCCATCTTGCAATAGACCAAATTAAATGTTATATGATTTATAAAACTAGATTCTCCTCTTTTTTTGCATAAAAAGTGTATTTGCACACTAATAAATTTCGAATGTGCAATTTCTTAATGCAATCTCATCCGCTCTCGCGAGATTCGAACCTTAGATCTCTTACTCAACTCAAGAGATTTTACGGACTGAATTAGCCGGCACCCATATATTTCAAAAACTTTAGGTATTATCATCAGGGGTCCAACAAAAACATATCACACATAAGAATCAATCCTAGTTCCTATGTCTTTATATAAATAACTAGACAACATAGCAGACCCGCTTACAAAGACCTTTTAACTCCTAAATTATTCAATAAACATGTGGAGGAGATGAGACTACGGTACCATCCAGATTAGCACTAAGCAAGTGGGAGTTTGTTGGAGTTGTTATTTGGAGTGCTAATCCGAATTATACATTTTATTATTTATTATTAAAATATATGAAAGTATGTATGCTAGAACCTAGTAGAAAAAAAGAAGAAAAAAAAACCCAACTCACCAGCAAGCTGAAGCCAGTAACAGAAGCAAAGGAAGTAGCCATTGAAGCACCAGAGAGTGGTAACTCGCCAAGGTGACCCACAAACATAACAGATATCATCTGCAAACAAAACTGAAACAAGCTGACAGAGATTAAAGGCCCTGAAAGCCATAGCTGCCTCTTCACTTCATCAATAAAATTATCCTTTAGAGTGCAAGTTTGGCCATTGTTTGTAACTCCCTTTTCCTTTTGGATCAGAGGAGAGTTCAGACATGGCTTTTGCTCTTCTCTATCCATGTTCTTCAGTTCCCAGATTTACAAAAGGTTAACTTGTGCTCCTTAATTGTCAAATTAATTCTCTCAATTATCCCTTTTGTACAGCCAACTTAAAACTTACTGGCGTGCAAGGGTGAAATTTTATTATTATTATTATTATTATTATTATTATTTTTAATATATATCTATATATATATTCTAAAGATCGGATGGACTGTAGTCTGTATATATATGTAGAAAATTATCAATTCTTATATCC
Organism: Zanthoxylum bungeanum; assembly: GCA_019454045.1. Taxonomy (NCBI): domain Eukaryota; kingdom Viridiplantae; phylum Streptophyta; class Magnoliopsida; order Sapindales; family Rutaceae; genus Zanthoxylum; species Zanthoxylum bungeanum. Next base: position 16,143 of record SKCR01027643.1, read on the forward strand.
GAAGATTAAATTATATATGAAGATACGTGAAAACTTGAAACAAGTTTGATTTTACGTTTAAAATTTAAGATATTGTATTAATTTATACTTTTTAGGTTCAATTTTAATGAGTATAGTAATTTTACATCTAAGAAATATAAATTTGAATACTAATCGAAATTTTAGGTGTAAAAAAAAATTGTTTAAATTTCGAGTACTTTCATATTTTCGAATGTAAAATTGATAATTTTCCCACACACTTATATATTATGTTTAATGATATTTATGAATTCTTCACTGTGACCCCTATTTTATATTCCTCGATTATTTAATTATTATAACCATGTCCGACCAAAATCCTAGAGGCATGACAAGTGCAAGCGACATATTTTCTATTTTTAAAAAGTAAATACGACAAATTTTGTGGATCCGAACCTCACTTTGGTCATAAAGAAATGAAAAATAAAAGATTTTTTCCGAGCAATCTGAACAGTTTCAATTTGTCTTAAATTTTATATTATTATATTAATTTTTAGAATGTGATTCTACTAATAAATAATAAAAACATAAAAATCAAATTATACACACTTCTATGCAAACAAAGAAAAACATGTCCATATAATTATATTATCTAAAGTGACGAGCAGTAGAGAGATGATGTGTGTCTTTGATTCTTCTTCCTACAAACAAACAAAGAAATAAACAAAGAAAGTTTAATTAGAGCGTTTTTTTTTTAAATCGTTGAAAATTCCACCGTCAAATTATTCTTTCTGAACTTAAGCGCAACATGTAAAATCACCAACTGTTATAGGCTTTTACAAAAAACACACTCTCTGAATTCGAACCTAAAACCTCAATGTGAGATCCTAAATTATACACCATCAAAATATATCATTTGCGGACAAGTTTAATTAGATTGTTATCATCAGGCAAAGACTAAAAAAGGTGTGAACAAGTTGGACACGGCTTTGCCCATCACCTCTCAAACAGCTCAGCCACGAAAGGGATTGCTTTTAGAAAATACTTATAATTGAACTGGCTTGCTTATATATTTTTCTAAATAAAAATGAAAATACAACTCAAATTATCTCTACTTCGAGCCTATTGTTTTGTAATTAATAGTAGGTTCTTTATATATATATATATATATATATATATATATAAAGATGTTTTGAGGTAGTACAAAGAACTTTTAAATTTGGAGTGATCTTAAAGTAATTTACTGTATTATTAAGAAAGATGGTATTAAAATAAATAGTGGACTTAGTTTCAATTTGTATTAAAAAATAAATAAATCTGAGTCATGTTATCTTACTCAAATTCAATAACTTATTTAGAGATGGCAATAATGGTCTTGATAGTGTCATATCAAATTTAAGTACGTATAAGGATACTATAATCATTTTAAAATTATCAAAACACAAATATAATCGGATTAATAAACGAAACATATACATATATTGTACCTACATGTATCTCATATTATTACAAGAAACATCACAAATTGTGACTATTAGATTAGTCATTGAAATTGATATAATTAGTCATCGAAATATTCTGCGATTAAAAATATTTAGTCACATATTAGACACAAAATGTAAATGTCTATCATAAATCCTACCAATGGATTCATTTTAATTAGATCCATTTGATGGGATTTAAAGAGTTATTAATGAAATAAAATTTTTCTCATAAACTGGCAACTTCCGTTAACCTACAATTTTTAAAACTAAACTTGTAAATTTTAACCTATAACTTGAAATCTTTTAATGTCTTTGAAAATAACATGAAACCTTGAGGATTTGAAATTGTAATCCTGGTCATTAATCAATTGTAATAGATATGAAATTTTTACAAACTTGAAATTTTTAACCATTATCTTAAACATATTATCATTCAACATGCAATTTTGAGTGATAGGTACGTTGAAATCTTTTAATACTTGTAAATTTCATTGTTACCATGTGCATTTCACCTGCAATCATGATCACTCAACTTGAAATCATTACCAACATATGTGAAATATTACTAACTTGAAATTTCTACCATTAAATATATAATTTTGAACAAAATTTGAAATCTTTTAATACTTATCATATGAAAGCATTAGATTTGAAAATTAAATCATTCAAGTTGAAATCAATAGCAATAGATATGAAATCACTACATTTAACTATTTGACCTAAAATATTAACCATTAAACTGAAATTTTGAGCAATAATTTGAAAATATTTTAATACTAATAGAAATTATATGAAATTGATTACGTTAAACTCGAAACTATGATCATTAAACTCGAAACCAATAAACATTAAAGTGAAAGATTTACTATTAAACCTCTAATTTTAAGCAACAACTTAAAATTTTTAATGCTTGCAAAAATTATATGAAACTGCAAGTTCAAACCTGAAACAATTGAACTTGCAACCAATTTATATGAAATCACTACATTTAACCATTAATCAGAAACATTCACTATTAAAGATGTAATTTGATTGATAAACATGTAATTTTGATTCATAAGTTAAAATTTTTAATGCATGTAAAAATCATACATGAAACCTTAAGTATTGAACCTGAAACATAAACCATTAAACTTACAACTAATAACAATAACTATGAAAAATACTAACTTGAAACTCTTTTTGATTGTTTTTAGTATAAACACACTTGGTACCCATTTATTTAAAACTACTTGACAACATCTATTTGTCAAATTTCTCATGTCATTGCTTTGGCGATTGTTTCAGCCCAACAATAATTTTACAAATTTGTACACCTTATTCTCTTGTTCAGGAATACTAAACCCTTCATGTTGTTCTATATAAATCTCTTCATCAAACTCACCATTTTAGAATGTATTTTTTTTTACATCCGTTGGAAAATGATAGATTAAGGGTTACCTTTTCATAACTTTCAAGTTGGCAGCGGAAACTGATTGAACGGTTTATTTCACAATCTCACACACACAACGAGTTTTCCTTGTGGCTCTAGAGTAGCTAATAGAGTCCCTTACTTCTTGTTTTACACGTTTCAAATCCCAAAGACCTTTGTTGGTGCCTCAGAGAAAATATATGGAGATGAGTTATTTTTCAGGGAATTTTTTCAAACATATATATATAGTTCCAATCTCATCTAGATAGAGGATCTTTAATTTGATTAAACCTCTATTACAAAGAAGTATTATCTAACAAGACTTGTGGATAACTATAAATCAAATTATAACTATAATCCTTTAAATATTATTTGATATTTATCTTATCTATTTATTTAAAACAAATCTAAATAATTATTAGGTAACTAGATAGCTTACAAAATCCATCTTATATGACATGTCTATGTGGACGTACCACATCATGAAACAATATCTATGTGATGTATTAAATAAATTAACTATTAACATTCTTATATATGTGATCCTAATCATAAGTGACTAAGTACCAAAGTAAGATTTATATTTTTTTAATAACACGTCTTGTCTTTTACTAATTTATTGATCCATCTGGTTAATCTTCATTTTTGCAACCTAAAGGCTTACAATCAAGAGGAACGTTAACCAACTCCTAAGTGTGGGTTTGTAAGAAATTCAATCTCACTATTTATAGCATATTTTCACAATGGAGCTTCCAGAGAAACTATGGCTTCTCTATATCTTTGAGATTTATTTTCTACATCAAAAAAAAATATATGTTAGAACTCTTCTCCAAATAACTTGGACGTTCTATCTCTCTTATTATGTCTCGGTTATTATCACTGACAATTTCAATTGCATTTCTTTCTTATTTTCTTGAAAATTATCGGACGCAACATCGTGAACTCTTTTGAGATGATTTAATTGTTGTCCATCTTTATATTGAAATATCTCTTCAAAAAATATGAATTCCTCGATTCAATTATCGTATTTGAGTATGCTGGGGTTATTCGATGTGGAAGCGAGGTCCGGATGAAATCATAAATTTAAAATTTTTAAACTTATTGAATAAATTATCATATTATTCGATATCAAATAACGAATTAATTAATAATGAAAACATTATGAAATTTTTACGGGAACAATTTTTTGTAAAATAGCATAAAATATATTTTTTAATCGAACCGACCAACCGAGACCACACGGGGACTGCTCAGATCCATCCCAATAGTATTTGGGCAGTTCATGGGTTGCCCAAACAATGAGGAATTCAGTGTTTGGACAACCATTACCTGGTAAGCTCAAATCTCACCCGGTAACGCCGTTTTTTTTTTTACTGTTTTAGTTTATTTTCCATCTGATTTGTTTTTCAAAAATTATCCTAACTCCCAATACACATCCAACATATCCAAATGACATATTTTTAATCACAAAATTTTTATAATTTCCAGGTCTAAAAACAGTGAGTGAAAATATCATTTTTCATGCTTTAAATTCAATATTCTCAAGACTAATCAAATCAATCTTACACCAAATCAAAGTCACCACTAATAAAGAACTCTAGAAAAATTATAGGCATAACAAGAGTAGTCATTACACTCTAGAATAGAAACTAAGTTGTCCAACAATAAATTGAACATAAATTACACTAATTTAGTTCAAAGTATATTTACACATGCTCAAAGCCACTCAATCCATCATCCAAATTAAAAGGCCCCAAATTTGAGAGACTAAAGAAACCCTAGAATAATTCTAGAAACTCAAGAACATGAAACAAACTTTCAAAGCTTTAGAACATTGAAGATTACCTCTAAAATCTTCAAAATCTCTTTAGCTTTATCCTTGATTCTTCATAATCTTTCTTGTTTGCCAAAAATAATTTTGGAAGCTTTAAAAATAGAGTAAGGTTTGGCCATCTTCCACCAAAAATGAAAAAGAAATTATTTTCCCTTAAATATTTGGCAGTGGTGTTAGTTGATGGATAAAATGGATAATTTGATTATTCAAAAAAATCAATTAAAAATGATTGGTAAATAAGCCTTTCACATAGCTAAAAGTTTGACATATTGTAGACATTACATTTTTGCATGAACCCGATGATGAGCCTCGTATGGAGGCACTACCTAAAAAGTTACGAAATAGGGGTGGCAGAAAAGCCCGAAGCCCGGCCCGGCCCGGTCGGGCTTTGGCCTGGCCCGGAGTGGAAAAAGACCGGGCCGGGCTTTCCAATTTTGGCCCGGACCAAAATAAATAAAAAAATAAAAAAATAAAAAAATAAAAAATTATATATATTTTAATATGTTTGTATCATTTTTATTTTTTTTTAGCACTTAAATTGTTAATTTATCAATGAAATTTGTGATTTTATTTATAAATTGTCTTTATATATAGTGTAAATGTATTTTATATTTGTATATTTTTTAATTTTAAATTTTTTTTTTTAATTCGGGCCCAAAAAAAGCCCGGGCCCGAGCCCGGCCCGGCCCGGAAGACACCCGGGCCGGGACAAGCCCGGGCCCGGCCCGGCCCGTTGCCACCCTTATTACGAAAGTTACAGAAAACGAATGTCGGAAGGAAGGAAAACCTCCAAAATTAGCCCCTCATCGGATTCGGACTCACTAGCCAGCCTTGGACCGCATAGCCGTTGCTTCATCCAACACCTTCTTCGTCAGTCCATTATTCCCTTGCACCCTTCAACTTCGGCCCATCCACCCTCTGACCATACGGCCCATGCATAATCTTCCAAAATACGATAAAATCTCCTTACTTATAAGAGCATCAACAATTTCCAATTTAATGAGATTTTGGGATCCCATCCTCACCAATTTAACAAGATTTGAGATCTCTTCATCACCAAATTTATAAGATTTTATTCCCAAAATAAATTTGATAATATATTTCCCAAATAAACATGATTTGTTTCTCTATTTAGAGATCCCTTCAAATCATTATAAAAGGGACCAAGTCATCATCAAAAGGAAGCTCTCTTCTTCTTCTTTGGGGGATCACCGAAAAAATAACAAGAAAAAAAAGAAGAGAATCACCGAAAAATAAAGAGAGGACCGAGAGAGAAAAAAAGAAGAAAACCAGAAAAAAAAAAAAAAAAAACAAAGCAGCGTGGAAGCAGTGAACCAGCAGCGTGATGTAGAGACCTGGACGTGAACAACAGCGTGAAGAAACCAGAACGAAACCAGCTGCGTGAAGCAGAAACAGCGAACAAAGCAACCAGCGACGTGAAGCAGAAACAGCGAGCAAAGCAACCTGCGGCGTGAAGCAGAAACAGCGAACCTGCAGCCAGAAATAGTGAACCAGCAACCAGAAACAGTGAACCAGCAACTATAAACAGCGAACAAAACCTTGAAACCAAGCTTCGATCCTTCCAGCGACAACCTAACGCACTTCCGAGAAAGCAACTTAAAAGGTAAGACCTGAGGGCACCCTCACCATATTTATTTTTTCAGTTCCGAACGTTGCATGCCTGGTTGGACGTGAAATACGTCCAGCCGGGTATGCGAAGCCATACATCAAAAAATGGCCAAATCTCTGGCCACATTTCTTATTTGGCATTTTGTTATTTATCTTTTTATTTATTTATTCACTTTTATCGTTATTTTTATTATTTCACTTTTATTTTGTTTATGTTTGTTCATGTTGATGATTATCCGTATATGCATGGTTATATTTTTTTATGTCTGTTTACATTGCATTGATGATTATGTGTGTTAATATCCCTCACGGTATATCGGATGTTAACCCAGACGTAAATTCCGTAGCCGAATCCGAATGGACGGTAGTGCGGTTTGTACTTGGGAAATACGCCCTTTTTGTTTGCCGTTTATCTTAATTAATCATTTACTTTTGAATTATTTCCTTTATATTATGATCATTATTATTTCCATAGCCCATCACACACGACTGTTTATTATTGACATGTTTTCCTGCTTTTGGTTGTTTATTATAATTTTCATTTTCGCATCTCGTATTTCTTAATTTAATATGCTTTTGGAATCACGTTATTGTGATTATTATTTTGGTTGGGTATGTTATTACATTTTTTATCCGCCTTTATGCATTAATTATATTAAGACTTGACTATACCATTGCGTGAACCCGTACATTATACTGGCATAAGTAATAGACCATTATGAACCCAATAATTTGAGGTCTTCCCTTGCGAGGGGTGAGTGCAGCCTTAAATCTTTCCCAGTCTACACTGGGTGGCGACTCCTTCATTCTCCGGTTTAGTCCCCTGCGGGCTAATCCGTACTCTCTACGGGCTGCGAGCCCAACAATATCGTGGTCGCCGAACATCATAAGCATAACGGTAAATCCTGATTCGCTCCTACAGATGGTGACTCCACTGGGGATAGAGAATCGGCCCCGAAATAATATCTTGTAGTGTCCGTGGATTTGGCTTTGGTTAACCAAGTCTCATATATTTTGCATACCCTTCTTACCCCCAATGGCGTCATGTATCGTGAAGTCGCTTTCACTCAAGGCGGCAGATCGTTATGTGATGATAACCATCACTCGCTGGCACGTACCCTAGGGTATAAAAAAGGCGTGCTTACTTGGTCACTCGAACCCTTGAGTGAGGAGACCTAGTTGTGTGCAACCCTTCGCCGATGAGACCCTTATCCATACCCTTGTAAGCCCACATACGAACCATAGTTATGTGTCCTATAGAAGCTACCCCCATACTTGTGTTTGGGCCCATTATCTGTTAGTCTCTGAGACATGTCATAAGATCCTAAACATGATTCTATGTGTGAAAAATCAAGTAAAAGTTGCGGAATCACTTACATTGATTTATGGAGAAATTTCAAAAATTTGTTCTTTTGGATGAAGCTCCAAGCTTATTTTTGTGTTGTTTGTTCCTTGGGTGAGTTTCCATAACACCTCATTTGACACTCCGAGTGCTAGCTTTATGAAATTTTTGAAGCAAAAAATTCACTCCAATGAGAGAAGTAATTCGGCAATGGTGAGGGAGAAGAGAGATGAGTGAATAGTTTCTAAAACTTTGGTTGTTGTGTGTTTAAATGAGTTAATAAATTTTGCCAACTACTTCCATCAAATATTGACATTTGATGTAAGTCAAGTGGTCCCACCACTTTTTAAATTCAAAATTTAAGTTGGTTTCTCCAACACACAACTAGACTTGGGCCCGGGTTTGTTTAATTCTGATTAAACGAATTTTCTGTCGCTACATAATTAAATCCAATTTAATTAAATAATTATGCCTCGTAAAATTATTACGACAGTCGCTTTCGAATTAATTCTAAATTAATTCATTCGCCCGAATTAAAATCCAATTTTAATTTCATATTGAAATCTGATTTCAATTAATATATCCGATATACTATTTTAGCCACAAAAAATAAATTAAATAGAAAAATCCAATTTAACTATTAAATTTATTTTATCGATTAATTCTAAATTAATCGCGTTCTCTCTTCTATACGAATTTAATCCCAAATTAATTCGTACCGTAATTAATCCCAGATTAATTTTCTCTCTCATAATTAATCCAGATTAATTCTATTTGAGTCAAATGTCATTGGTGAATCTTTGGGAAGCAACCCAAGAGATTCCTGGATATGTTAGCAGTAAATACGGTTATCGGACTATCCAAACATGTGCGTATCTTGTACCACGTTCTCACCGATTTACAAGACATGGTTGGCTTCTAGCAAAGCACCGTGTCTACCCAATTCTCCAGAAATATTCACTGAGGAATATCATCTGTATCAGGCATAGTAATACTATGTAATGCGTAATACGATCCAGTATCAGATGTCACATGCTAGGCCTAGGGCTAGCTCTGTGTGTGCCCCGTACGAAGCATATATCGGTTCCCGTGTAACTAATCTCTGTAATCGGGAAGTCACGACCTAGTCATACTATTCCGATAACTGTAGCTTTTAAGAGTACTAGTTCCGTATCCTGTGTGACCATCATCTCCATATGACTGAAGTGATACTCCCATCTTGACATCACATCCAATACACTATGGTCAGTTGGTAATATCAATGATAATTTCTATATTATAATAAGGGAGATTTCTAAATTAGAAATAGTAAAGGTGGATCCCCTAACCCCAATATTTTATTTTATTCTAGAGAAGTGATGAAACACAATATTTATGAGCTTAATAATTGATTTAATTATATTATGGGTAATGCTTTAATTTGTTTATTGAATCTTAAGCTTAATGCTTCTTGTTGCCTGATCACCAATAAGATTGATGTGGTAAACTTAAAATGAACTTGGAAAATGGATTTTAGGTTTCAGCCTTAGATTCAATAGCCCACGATCTCACTTAAGGATTAGATACCCCTTAAAAGATTTCCTTCCAGGATAGACATATACCTGTCGGGCGGGGGTAGCCATAATTCGAACTTGAACTTAATGACTTCAGGTAACTTGGTTAACATAGACATATGATTAATTGGGTTATACTGGGTGTTTGCATCTGACCATCGGAAGAGGCGTTTGCATATCTTCGTGTTCCAGGTTAGCAAACTGCGTTATTACACATATATAAGAGAATCAATTCATCATTAGAATAATATTGTGTGGATTCAAAACCTTAGATGTTTGTGTCTTTTGTTTATTTTCCTTAGTGTTTTCTTTTGTGTTTTTATTTATTTATTTAGCAAATCCACATTCAACCAACCAATCAAGCAATCATTCACCTCTCCATTTAATTAGACACCTGTAAATAAATAGAATCAATATTTAATAACAACAATATAAATTAAGTCCTCGTGGGATCGATATTTTTATACTACTTGAGCGATACGTGCGCTTGTGTTACGTGTGTGATTTCACCTATCAAGTTTTTAGTTTCTCGGGTTTTATGAATGTTTTGATGTGTTTTTGTTTATTTTACAGATAAAATAAAATTGGGACTTAATGGAATCTTTCAGGATGAAATGTGGAACAAATAAGGGTAAAAACTGGACTTGACATTTGAATTTTGGAGGTTGGAAACTTGAAATGGCGTTCTAACGAAGTACAATTTCGGAAATTTCTACTTTGCATAATGTTCGTAGTTTGGCCATAACTTTCTACTCCGATATCGGATTGAGGTGATTAAAGTTTCAGATTAAAGAAGACTTAAAGATCTACAACTTTTAAGTTTATAAGATTTTCGAACTCTGAAATTTTCATGACCGAAATTGATGAATAATCCTAAATTATGTTATGTTTAATTACTGAAGTCATTATCCAAAAATAAAAATTGTCAAACTTCCACCAAACATGCTAGGTGGAGTGTTTGGTGTCATGTTTGGTGGAGTATTTTGTGGCATGTTTGGTGGAGTGTTTTGTGGAGTGTTTGGTGGAGAAATTGGTGGAAGCCTTTTCTTTGCCTATAAATACCAAGCCATTTCATTTGTACATTTCATACTTTCCTTGAGGTTCTAATAAGGATCTAAGGATTGTATCTTGTGTGTTTAGTTTTTGTAATTTAAATTATGTATTTTTATTTCAAGTAATAGTAGTAGTTTATTTTCTTTATCTTTCTTTTATGTTTAGTAGTTAAATTTCCGCTGGGGGGATGATGAAGCTTTTTATTATTATTATTATAGTTTAGATTAATCTCCCTTAATTATAATATGGAAATTATAATATAATAATATGGACTAAATTTGATACCGCATTAATGGCTGGTTTTATTTATTTGACATAATATGACACCGCTTATATGGTCGGTCTTTATGTGACGGATGACTACCGCCAATATGGCTGGTTTATGGACAAATAATAATACCGCATTTATGGTCAGTTGGACTTAATTGAATATCTGACTTAATCAGGATACCGCCTATATGGTCGGTTGGTAATATCAATGATAATTTCTATATTATAATAAGGGAGTTAGAAATAGTAAAGGTGGATCCCATAACCCCAACATTTTATTTTTATTCTAGGGAAGTGATGAAACACAATATTTATGAGCTTAACAATTGATTTAATTATTTTATAGGTAATGCTTTAGTTTGTTTATTGAATCTTAAGCTTAATGCTTCTTGTTGCCTGATCACCAATAAGATTGATGTGGTAAACTTAAAATGAACTTGGAAAATGGATTTTAGGTTTCAGACTTAGATTCAATAGCCCATGATCTCACTTAAGGATTAGATACCCCTTAAAACATTTCCTTCCAGGATAGACATATACCTGTCGGGCGGGGGTAGCCACAATTAGAACTTGAACTTAATGAATTCAGGTAACTTGGTTAACATAGACATATGATTAATTATGTTATACTGGGTGTTTGCATCTGACCATCAGAAGAGGCTTTTTCATATCTTCGTGTTCCAGGTTAGCAAACAGAGTTATTACACATATATAAGACAATCAATTCATCATTAGAATAATATTGTGTTGATTCACAACCCTAGATGTTTGTGTCTTTTGTTTATTTTCCTTAGTATTTTCTTTTGTGTTCTTATTTATTTATTTAGCAAATCCACATTCAACCAACCAATCAAGCAATCATTCCCTTCTCCCTTCAATTAGATACCTGTAAATAACTAGAATCAATATTTAATAACAACAATAAAAATTAAGTCCTCGTGGGATAAAGTTTTATATTACTTAAGCGATACGTGCGCTTGCGTTACGTGTGTGATTTCACCGATCAGTCAAAGATGTTCATGTTGGACATGGAACAATTAATTAGAGTTTGGAACTCTAGATTAAAGCTTAGATCTATATCTACCATTCTAGAATCACTTGACCACCTTTGGGTGACCTAGAATAGTTCACGAGACATTTCTTATTGGGATTCTAATTTGGTTTGTGTATTGGATTCAAAATTTACGCAAGTGCATATTTAGAATAAATTTATGTTTTTGTAAAAATATTTGATATTTTGAAAAACTTGATTTTTATTCTATAACATGTGTTAATGTTAGTTTTGAAATTAAAAATTAATTTTGGGTGTTTTTGAAATATTTAGGGAAGACCGGAAGCAATTAGGGTAAATTTCTTCAGCTCACTGGAAAGTCAGTGAGCTGAAGCTTTAAATGAAATTTAAAAAAAAAATAGGCTGTCTGGCGCACTGTGCACTTACAGTGCGCGCGCACTCTCAACATTTTTTTCGTTCGTTCGGGAGCTTCCAGACTCCGATTCAGTCCCGATTTTTTCCTATACACTTGTAATGGAATATAATATTTTATTAAATGATTTAAAATTACACCCATAATTGATTTCCACGGGTTAGACCCATTTTCGCTGCCCGGGGCACCGATCCGACCCTATGGATTCTACAACTGCCTGAACATAATGGTATCAGTAGCAAAGGCTTAACCACATAACACATGTTTTTGAATCTATGCCATAATAATTTTAATTTAATTATGCATAAGACATATTGGATATGTATTGCATGTTTTAAATTAAAACTTTGACCTAATTAAGTTAATGACTTGATTGTCATAAATCTCCCGTGATTAGGTGATTACTTTAATTAAGTAATAATATTAATAATGTTGGAGCATTATTGGATGGTCCGTCTTGTCAATACGGAGATGAATGAGTTCTTACTACTTATATCCAATATCGTCATTAGTGTGAGGGTATAAGTTCTCGGAACTTAGGTCACTCCGGTAAAATATTAGATATATCGTGATGAGTTAACGTAGTCACCCAATATCGTCATTAGTGTGAGGGTGTACATACGAAGCTCATTAATGCATACTGACAAGTATACACCTAGAACACGTCTTAATCCAATATCGTCATTAGTGTGAGGATAAGAAACGGTTTAGGACCAAACCAGGAGTCATATGAAGTGATTGACCCTGGAGGTCTACCTAATGAGTTAACAAAGGCCAATATCGTCATTAGTGTGAGGCTGGAGTAAATGTCATGGGATCTACTTCCCGTTATGAAATTTTGATAGTCAAATTTCTATTTTTCCGTTAAGGGAGATTACAGAATTACGTAAAGTAATGGAATGGCACTAATAGATTTAAAATTCCATTATCAATTAGTGTTATCACTTTTGAAATGAAAACTGTTCTGATACTACTAAAAAATATTGTCTTGTAGATGGCTGCCACTAATCCATTGATGAAACTTTTGGATTCCTATAAGCTAAAAGGAGCCGAGAACTATTTCGAATGGGAAATGAACATACGCCTTGTCTTGGAGTATGAAAAGTTGACTTATGTCACGATCAATCCACTGTCTGTTGATATCGATCCTGACTACACTCCAGAAGAGCGAGAAAATTTTGATAGATGGAAGGATGATAACCTGAATGTGAAATCCTACATCTTAGGATCGATGGTTCCAGATTTGCTGAGACAGTACATTGAAGTACCAGATGCTTGGAGCATCATGCGAACACTCAAGGAGTTGTTCGAAGCAAATCATGAGATGAAACTTTATCGAAGGTCTAAGGAATTGTTCTGTGCTAAAATCAATGAGGGAGGAGCTGTCAACACTAATGTTTTGAACAAGATCGACCAGATTCGATATCTGGAACGACATGGCATTGTGTTTGATGAACAGCTGGGCCGTAATTTCTTTCTTCTTTGTCTGGTTCTTATGCTAACTTTGTATTGAATTTCCATATGCATTCGATGCAAGCCACATGCGAAGAACTTCATAATATGCTACGCACAATGGAACAAGATTTGAAGAAAGACAACCCCACTGTATCTCCATGGTGGAGCTGGCTCTTCAAAGACTTCTGGGAAGTCAAATAAAATAAAGATGGGGAAGAAGTAGATATCAAAGAAAAACTCCAAAAAGTGCAAAGGTACAAAACCGAAAGTAGCTCGTGACCAATGTCTACAATGCAAGAAGTCTGGACACTGGAAGAAGGACTCTCCAGAGCTTAAAGGGAAAGCAGGACCCTCAAGTACGCTTTGTATTTTTCCAATTATTGACATCTCATTAGCCTTAGATGCAAATAGTGAATGAGTGTTAGACACTGGCAGTCCTACTCATATTTGCAATTCCCTGTAGGAAATGAGGGTTAAAAGAAGGCTGAATAAAAGGGAGATCCAGCTTAGAGTTGGCAATGGCGAGACATTGGATGTCAAGGCCATATGAACTATTTTTCTAGATCTCCCAAATGGATGTAAATTAGATTTGCATGACTGATATTATGTTCCTTCAATTATCAGAAAAATAATGTCACTGTCAATATTAGATAAAGAGGGATATAAAATAAACATTAAGGATGAAAATTTATGTTTGTATGGTAAAGACAATTTATTGAAATGTGAATGTTCTTTATCAAACAGTCATTATGTTTTGGAAACATATATAGATGTCTTTAATATAGAGAAAAATACAAGTAGGAAGTTTGAACTAAATAATACTGAATTATGGCATATGAGATTGGGCCACATAGGTGTTAGACGTCTTTCCAAATTGGTAAATGATGGTTTGATTGAAAATATTACCTTAGATCCTTATCGAATTTGTGAGTCATGTATCCAAGGAAAGATGACAAATGCTCCATTTCAAGGTGTTGGACACCGTGCTGGAGATTTACTAGAGCTAATATACAACAATGTGTGTGGTCCATTAAATCATGCCACTCATGATGGTTCCACATTCTTTGTGACTTTCACAGATGACAAGTCTAGATATGGATATGTCTATTGATGAGTGGTAAATCTATCACTATTTCCCACTCATTTAACCTAATATTTTGTATAGTTTCTTGAGTTTTGTGAATATTTTGATGTGTTTTGTGTTATTTTGTAGATAAATAAAGTTTCAGGACATTCTGGAGGTGATTTGGGCCAAAACAGTGAAAATTGGACGAAAAGGGTATTTTGGTAAATTCCCGCGTCGCGACGCCAAAACCTTTGGCGTCGCGACGCCTAACGTGCGCCGAACAGTGCTAACGTGTGCCGGGTCCCCAAATCAGAATCTGAGAAAAGTTTGACTTTGCTAACGTGCGCCGTGCCACGTGTCACCATCACAGCCGATCTGCTAACATGCGCTGTGCCACGTGTCAGCATCCTACGGTGCCGACAGTCATCATCGCCACGTGTGCCACATGTCACTCCACGTCATTGCCACGACATCAGCCACATCACCAGGTTGACCAAGTCAAACTGCCACCTCATTGCCCGTCATCATCAGCCAATCAGGAAGTGCCACGTGTCGCAATCCTACGGTACCGACAGTCTCTTTCCCACGTGTCACCACATCACCGCCACGTCAGCGCCAATCATTGAGTATCTAATCCTTATCTGACACGTGGCAGATAAGAATCTCATCGACCAATCAGAAGCCGCCACGTGTCACAATAATTAAAGCCCAACCACCTCGCCACGTGTCACCTTATCAGCTTATCCAGAATCTGCAAACCGACGAACCAGAGCGTGCCACATCGACAGAAGCTGGCGTAGCGATGCCAAAGGCCTTGGCGTCGCGACGCTGGAAGCCTACCATGGCCTATAAATAGAGCTTCAAATTTCAGTTTTTGTTGTACCACTCTCTCTCATCTCTTTGGTGTAAAGAGAGAGTTTATCTCTCTAGTTTCTTTTAGTTTTTAGTTTTTTTAGTTTTTAGTTTTGTAAATAATTTTAATTACGTTTTGTTAATATAGTAATTTATTTTTTTACTTTTTACAGTTTTTACTATTTACCATGAGGAGGTAACTTCCCCAGCTAGGGTGAAAGGTAATTCTTTTACTATTGCTATTTAGATTAATCTCCCTTAAATATAATATATTCACTATTTAAAATATTGACTTAAAAAGGATACCGCCAGATTGGTCGGTTGGTAATTAAACTTTCTTACCGCCTATATGGCAGGTTCATGGACAAATCTTTTTACCGCCTTAATGGCTGGTTGGACTTAATTTGACTTAATCAGGATACCGCCTATATGGCTGGTTGGTAATGTTATCACAATTTTATATATTATATTATGGGAAATATCTAAATTAGTAGTAGTAAAAGTAATTCCTTTTACCTTAGCATTTTATTTTATTGTAATTTACTTTTCATTATTTACTTTACCGTATTTTTACTTTATGTCTTTTATTTTCAAGTTCTTACTAGCCCTAGTTATGTGTTGTAACTAAATTAGTTATCTGGGGTTGTGATGACTTCTAATATCACCGGTTTATAAGGGGTTATTTTATAGTTTGGGTAATTTAAAGGTTTACTTATTAAGTCTTAAGCTTAATGCTTCTTGTTGTCTGATCACCAATAAGATTGATGTGGTAAATCTAAAATGAACTAGACATAGGGATTTTAGGTTCAGCCTTAGACTTAATAGCCCACGATCTTCATTGAGGATAGATAACCCTTTAATAGATTTCCTTACAGGATAGACATATACCTGTCGGGCGGGGGTAGCCATAATTGGAACTTAAACTTAATGAATCCAGATAATTTGGTTGACATAGACATATGGTTCAATTGGGTTAAACTGGGTATTTGCGTCTGACCATCGACATAGGATTTTACATAATTTAGTGTTCCAGGTTAGTAAACTGATTTATTACACAAACATAAAATAATCACTTCATCTTTTAAAAGATATTAGAATGATTCACAACCCTAGATCTTTGTGTCTTTTGTTATTTTCTTTAGTATTTTCTTTTGTCTTTTTATTTATTTATTTATTTAGCAAATCTACAATCAACCAAATCAATCAAGCAATCATTCTCTTCTCCCTTAATTAGATATTTGTAAATAAATAGTATCAATAATTAATAACAACAGTAGAAATTAAGTCCTCGTGGGATCGATATTTTTATACTACTTGAACGATACGTGCACTTGCGTTATACGTGTGTGTTTACGCCGGTCATCTATCTGATAAAACATAAGTCGGAAACATTTGACAAGTTCAAAATATTCCGAAACGAAGTAGAAAAACAAACCAGTAAATTCATCAAATGCCTTAGATCAGATCGAGACGATGAATATATGACTAAAGAATTCAGAAATTATTTAAGGGAAAATGGAATTCTCGCCCAATATAGCCCACTAGGAACACCTCAACACAATATAGTGTCTGAGCGTAGAAATCGTACTTTATTGGATATGGTGCGAATGATGATGAACTATACAGATCTTCCTTATTACATTTGGGGTTACACTTTACAAATTGCTGCTTACATACTTAATAAGGTTCCATCGAAAGCTGTTTCTATGACCTCATATCAGATATGAAGCTGTAGAAATCCAAGTCTTAGACATTTAAAGATTTGGGGTTGTCCTGCATACGTTAGAATTGCGCAACGGGATAAACTAGCACCTAGAAGGTATAAATATAGGTTCGTTGGATATCCTGATAACTCCATGGGATATCAATTCTAAGATTCCGAGAAATGAAATATATTTGTTGTTCGCTTTGCAACTTTTCTTGAAAAGTAATTTTTGAGAGAGTGAGAATTGTAGAGAGATTAAACTTGATGAGTTTGATCCCAACATTAAGGAACCTGAGATGGAACCAGAGTTCCAACTAGGTGAAGGATCTACAACACATGTTCTACGTAAGTCGAATAGAATATCAAGGCCTACTGAGAGACTGTTTTTAACATCTGATGTGAGCCTTGATGTTCTCCTCTTGGAGGAAACAGACTCGACTACGTATAAGGAAGCGATATTGGATATCGATTTGAGAAAATGGCAGGAAGCCATGAAATCTGAAATGGATTCAATGCATGCCAATCAAGTCTGGGACTTAATTGAACTTCCTGAAGGAGTTAAACTTATTGGTTGTAAATGGGTTTACAAAAGGAAGCAATGGCCCAATGGAAATGTGGAAACCTTTAAGGCCCGACTGGTAGCGAAATGTTACACTCAACGTCCTGGGATTGACTCTGAGGAAACTTTTTCACCAGTAGCCATGCTAAAATCCATTAGGATTCTTTTAGCCATTGCTGCATATAACAACTATGAGATATGGTAGATGGATGTGAAAACCGCATTCCTAAATGGATTCCTTGAAGATGATATCTATATGGAACAACCAGAGGGTTTCGTATCCAGCAAGACTTCAAACTTGGTTTGTATGTTGCAAAAGTCTATTTATGGACTTCAATAGGCATCCCGAAGCTGGAATCGTCATTTTGATGAGATAATTACATTATTTGGATTCATCAAGAACGAGGAAGAACTATGTGTTTATAAGAAAGTTAGTGGGAGCATGATAGTTTTCTTAGTCTTGTATGTAGATGACATCCTTATCATAAGAAATGATATAGGGATGATGCAAAGTATGAAAGCCTACCTTTGCAAGAACTTCTCCATGAAAGATATGGGTGAAGCTTCCTATATACTAGGTATAAGGCTCTACCGAGATAGAGTTAGGAAGCTTATAGGGTTGTCACAATCGACGTACATAGAGAAGATGTTAGAAAGGTGCAGTTTTACCAACTGCAAGGTAGAAATGTACCTTTCCGATACGACATACATCTTTCGAAGAAAATGGCACCTCAGACTGAGGAAGAAAGAGTTAGAATGTCTAATTTTTCATATGCTTCTTGTATTGGAAGTATAATGTATGCTTTGTTATGTACTAGACCTGACATCAGTTTCGGCGTCAGTGTGACCAGCCGATATCAATCTAATCTAGGTAATGATCATTGGAAAACCTTGAAACATATCCTAAAATATCTTAAAGGCACCAAAGATAAGTTTATGATATATGGAGAAGATGAGCTACAAGTTAAGGATTATACAGACTCTGACTTCCAAGGAGATCCAAATGATAGAAAATCTACATTAGGATACATATTTACCCTTAACGGTGGTGTAATTAGTTGGCGTTGTTCAAAGCAAGGCTCAACAGCCGATTCCACCACTGAGGCGGAATTTATAGCGGCTTCAAAAGCTGCTAAAGAAATTGTTTGGATTAGAAATTTTATCACAGAACTTGGCGTTGTGCCTAGTATTGCGGATACGATCCCATTGTACTGTGATAATAACGGAGCCATCGCACAGGCTAAGGAGCCGAGGGCGCATTCCAAGTCTAAACACGTGGATAGGAAATATCGCGTAATTAGAGAGATTATTGAATAAAAAGACATAGTGTTCTTGAAGGTTCAAGGACAAGACAACATAGCAGACCCGCTTACAAAAGCCTTACCTCATAAAGGAAAAACAAAAGCAACAATTTCCATAAAATTACGCACTGCTTTAGTTATGGATTTTTAACCCAGCAGTGTCTCCCACTAATTTACGTAATATTGTAATCCCCAACGGAGAACGGGAATTCAATAATTAAATTGAATTCTATAGTGAGAGTAGGATCCCATGAATATATTTCAACTCACAACTTTGGCACGATCTCGCCTACGTATATTCATTAGGTAGACAACTAATTGTCAATCACTCACAAGTGACTCCTAATTTTGGTCCTGACCGCTTCTCGTTATGAAAGCTTTGGCACGTTCACAAGGAGGCGTATCAATGTTTCACTTGCCAATGACAAACTCAAGCTACCGATGTAGTCCTGACAGCTTTGGCACGTTCAGGATTTCCACTTTCACTTGAATTTTTCTAGTATCAAATATACATCCGGCATGGATAAAATTCTATCAATCTACACCCTCACAACTTTAGCACGATCTCAGATGCAGCCATAGAAAGATGCGCATGAACCGTATTGATAAGACGGACCAAGAAACATGCATCCAATACATGTCACTTTACTGCCTTATTTAAGTGGGGATATTCCTCAAGAAAGCTTAACTCTACATCAAATGCAGAATTATAATCTAAATCAACTTCTAAACAGTTTAATTCTACCTTAGAAAACATAACTTAACTTAACAATTAAATTTCAGTTACGTTTCCCATTAGCATAAACCGAAAGTCAAGAAATATCTAAATTACATGCTGTAGGCACTGCATTTTTGCATATAAGTCCCGATGATGAGTCTCGTATGGAGACACTACCTCTTTAGTTGTGAAAGTCGCGGGAAACGGACGTTGGAAGGGTAAAGTTGGAAATTAGCATTTTGTCAGATTTAACTCGCTTGTTTCGCTTCGGGTTCGCTTGTTGGACCTCTGTTTTAAAACACACCAAACCCATTAAATCACATCCAAAAATAATTAAAACATTTAAAATGCATGTCACAAATTAAATTAAAACCAATTAAATTAAACTTAAATTAAATTAAATTAAATCACATTCCTAAACTAAATAAATCCAATTAAATAAAATTAAATCCCTTTCCTAGAATACATAAATCACTTCCCCAAATCAAAGGATTTCCTTATCACATACTAAATTAAAAGACATCCCCTTTAAACACACAAATCCTATTCCTTCTCCAACAAGGTAAACCCCCTCCTTTAGCCTATAAAAAGAACCATTGACCCACACATTCAACCCGGGGGGCTCAAACTTACAAAGAATTAACAAACAAGAAAAACCAAAAACACCACGTAGCCATCAGCCCTGCCCCACAGCCTCATCAAGCCCACGATCCCCACGCTCACACACCTCACCGCTTCAGCCTTCTCACGTTCAACATACTAACCAGCTAACTCTAAAGCCATTAAGCCCTTCAACAGCCACGTTAAAAAGAACCAAATCTCTCTCGGCAAACCCACGTACGACAACAATCAAATAAAACACTCACGCCGCTCATAGCCAACGGTAAATCTACTCAAACACGCTTTGCACACACACAACAAGCCACGTTGACATCTTGCACACACTCACGGCTTTGCACACAGGCCACGTGAACACATCCCACTCACACACACAAAACGCACACAAGTAGCACTCCAGACTCAGCCCATTCAAAAAACACACACAACCCTTTAACTAGACAAGCCTTCGCATATTAACCCTCACTGCCAGCCCAGTTCAGCCGCACATTAACCCCCGAAATAGTCCCAAAAGCTTCCCCAAAACAGTCCCCTAATTACCAAAAACAGTGACCAGAAAATACAACAAAACAGCAGCGAAACAGAGTGAAAACAGCAGCCCACACAGTGAAACAGCGAGGAGAAATGTTGGATTAGTGAACCAGAAAAGTTGCAGAGCATTCTCCCTTTCGACGGCCGTGTAACGCGCTTTCGAGAGACGACAAAAGAGGTTAGACCTGAGGGCACCCTTTTATTTATTATCTTTCGTTTATTTTTATTTCTTTTAAAATCTTATCGCATGAGAGTCGTTTATTGAGGCATGATGTGAATTTTGGATGAGCGGAATATGTGTTCCCTTTTGTGGTATATAGGATGGAAACTCGGACGTAAATTTCGTAGCCGAATCCGAATGGACGGTAGTGCGGTTTGTACTCGGGATACAACGCCACGTACCACTTAAGAGACATGTATTTCGTCTCATCCAAACTTGTGTTTGAGCATGTTTTAGTTCGTAGATTATTTAGTTATTATTTAAAGCATGATATAGTCTAGTTTATTGTTTATTTTCAAGCATGATTATGTTATTTTATGCATAGTATTTTGTTTAGTTTATGATTATGTTTAAATAGTTATTTGTTTATTTTGGTTTAAATGGCTCAATGTGCTCATTGTATGATATTACGTGTTTGCCGTTTAAAGACTTATTTTCGAGCATGCAAACTTAGATTAGGAGTTATTTTGATGAATGCATACTAGACGTAGATTACCCTTGAGCATGAATATTGAATAGATTCGGTTAGTTTATTGCACAAATCATATCATCACAAGTGACATAAGTAAGGGACCATTCCGAACCCAACTGGTTTGAGGTCTTCCCTTGCGAGGGGTGAGTGCGGCCTTAAATCTTTGTCCCGGTTCACACCGGGTGGCGACTCCATGTTATTTCGTACTCCCAACTAGGCCGCGAGCCTAGAACAGCGTCGTCAGTTTCTGTGTCCTACACATGCATGTGCAAACATCAAAATTGGATTATATATCATATATCAAGCATGACAAATGTAATGGATGAAGGATCAGACCTGCTTTGATACCATTTTTGTTGGGGTTTTGCGCGGGCGCAGCGGAAGCTCGCGGTTCGGGCGAAATCGTAATTTTAAAACCTTTTAAATTATTCAATATCCAATATGAATAATTTATTCATATTTCACCTAAACATATTTATTCGATATCAAATAATGACATAAATAAGTAAGAAACGTCGCGAAACTTTTACGAAAATATTTTTCCGTAAAACGGCATAAAACGCGTTTTTGACCGAACCGACTACCCAATGCACATGGGGGCTACCCAGGTCAGCCCCAACAATGCTAGGGCAGTTCATGGGCTGCCTGAACAGTGACCAATCACTTTTTGGGCAGCCGTCACCCGGTTGGCTCAAAAGTCACCTGGTAACGCCGTTTTCATTGTTTTCGCATATTTTAAATCTGAAACAATTTTCGGAAATTGTTCTAACACCCAAAACACATCCAATATATTCAAAAGACATCAATTTCATCACAATCAACCCATTTTTTCCAGATCTGATTTTACAACAAAAATAATCAATTTTTCATGCTTTAATCAAACTTTTTCAACATTAATCATATTAATCAAAATACCAATTCAAGTCACCACCAATGAACCACCCAAGAATAATTCTAGGCATTACAAGAGTGGTCATAACACTCTAGAATAGCAACATATCATCAAATGATTAAATTGGACCAATATTACAATAATATCATCCAAAACAACTTCACACATGCAATATGCTTCCAATTCCATCCTCAAAATCCAAAAGCCCCAAATTTATAGAAAAGAAGAAACCCTAGATCTCACTAGATCTTCAAGAAATAAGAAACATAATTTCTAAGCTTATGGATTTGTAGAATTGCCTTTAATCCTCTAATTCCTTAGCTTTTTTTTTTCTTGATTTTGTTCATTTTCCACCTTGGATCATCAAGTATAATTTGAGAGCTTTCAGGGTGAAATTTTCGGCCATGGAGGAGTGAATGAGGAAGAAAAAAAAAATTTCTAATTTAGATGAAGCATGACTGACTTTGTATGGTTAAAATGGTCAATTTTGCATTTTAATTTCATTAAATTAAAAACAAGATAAGATAAGCTTCAAGTTTGACAAATCAAATTTGCACACTTAAGCTTAATAAAATTATGCCATTTGTAACCAATAATAATCAAATACTTTTCATAACAATTATGAAAAAGTATATCATTTAATTATTCAAATATTTAACATTTAAATATCTAAATAATTAATTAATATAATTATTATATATGTATTTTTATTTACATTAAATAAAAAATACATATATTTATGACATGTGTCAAAATCTTATTTGACAAATAATTAATGTGAATCTAATCAAATTATGTATCAAATACAAATACACAATAATTACGATTGACTAAAAAATGCCCTTATGCATGTGTTTTCGTTTAACCATTTAAACGATTCGAATTAACTCATTTAATCCAGGGAAGTATTATGAATAATCTATATTATTCATAATGTGTTGCCCAAGTGCTCAACGAGTGCACTTCATATTGTGGGACTCTCTAAGTTTAGGTTTTTCCGTTACGAAATCCAAAGTATGGATTTACTAGATCGCAAACACGTGTAGGATGCCTATGCCCTATACACATGACTGGTAGATTCTATCTGGATACGCACAGGATATCATGAGCATTAGTTCACACCCAACGAACAGACGGAGGTCTGATCTAAAAAGATCGATGACGTGACTGCTATCAAAGTATGGAGGATAACTCATATATCCACAGTGGTATTTTAAGTCGATGGACCATTATGCTCGCTCAACTCGAGAAGATTCCTATTGATGTTGGTGTACCATCTATTAGGAAATCTTCAGTGAGTCGTTCAGTATTTATCAAATAAAAACCTACATGTATATATGAGTCTCCCGAGACTCATGGTTCATTAGGATAAATCATCGGACCAAGTCATGATATACGACTTGTACTGGTCTCAACGGATTTTACTAACCGACCCGTGATGGTAAATCTTGACCAGGAACTTTATTTAAGGATATACAACTTATAGTGATGCTTCTCAATGTCAATTACAAACTATGTTGTAACTACAGACTACGTTGTAAATCCTACGGTCTTTGTCTAATATACACATATCACTAAATCAGATTTAGTTTCAATCTAATCCTAATTAGATATCTAATCGCAATTAGATCGAATATGTGTATAAAAGATAAGAGGTGCTACCACTAAATAAGTAATATTATGGAAAAATGAATTGTTCGTATTTATGAATCAGACATAAATATGATCCAGATTAGCACTATGAGCACCAACCCTATCAATTTCTCCCATTTGTTTTAGTGAACATCTACGGTATCATATACACATCTGTAGGCATTGCATTTTTGCATGTGAAACCCGATGAAGAGTCTCAGTTGGAGGCACTACCTTTTTAGTTAAGGATATTGCGGGAAACGGTCGTCGGAAGGGAATCAGTATTTCGTTAGATCCTTATTCACTTGTTTAGCGTCAAGCTCACTTGTTGGACCTTCGTTTAGAGCACCTTTGGCCCAAAACCCAAGCTAAACCAAGCCCACACCACCACTAGGCCCACACGCCCATATCACCTTAAAATACACCCAAATTAAATCAAATATTAATTAAATAAAATATTAACTAAATAAAATATTAATTAAATTAAATAAAACATTAATTAAGTCATTTAACAAATTAAATAAAACATAAAATAAAGTCATGTCTTATTTAGATAAATCACAAATGGTAACTTCCTAATCCAAAATATTATATTCTAAATTAAAGAAATATTATGCCTAATTAAAATCAATCATAACCAATTAAAAATATTGACTTCCTAATCTAACAAATTAAATGCCTAATGAACACCAATCAAATATTCAACCTTCCCCATTCACCAAAATTTGTCCCCCCAATCAATCAAATCCTTTCCTTGTCTAACACCAAATCATATCTCTCTTTAATACCAAATATCCCTTCCTTGTGAGACAAGGGGAAGTCCTAGCCCTTGTCTATAAAAACAACACATAATCTCCAACCCTACCTCTCTAACTCACGCATATACAAAACAAAAGAAATAACCCTAGAGCCCCTCACTCCACGACATGCCAATTGCCACAAACCACACAGCACTCAAGCCTTGAACTGCCTTCACTTGTAGCCAAAAGCCACGCACGTCCCCTTCACTCACTATCAAATAGCCAACACAAACCCTAAACTAATAACCACTCTCTCGTTCCTCACCCACGCAGCGAACCACTCATAAAGACACACACTTTGCACATCCACGTAAAGCCATCCAAGCAAACAGAACATAACCCTAACGCCCCTAGATCACAAAAGACACAGCCCTAAGCCACTCACGCACCTACAACTGAACTGCCCCTTTACGCACACAGCCTAGCCACCTGCCCACTCACGCACCAGCCGCCCCTCCACACCTAGCCTTCATCAGCCCTATAGACACCTCACCTTGCCTCACGCATCAACATCCCCTCACGATATAACCATTACTTCACGCCCTCCTCTCACGCAAAAACCTGCATTCAACAGCTCCTCACACGTGAACCATACAAACAACTAGCCAAAACAGCCCAATCTATTCACGTCAAAGAAAACTACCCAGCCTACTGCCATATAACACCATCAAAACTGCACCAAATCAGTCCCTAAACTGTCTCGAAATTACCCCGAATTAACCCGGAAACTGCCCAGTAAAACAGTCCAGAAACCGCCCAAAACAGTCCCCGAAACACCCAAAACAGTAGCTTTAAAGACCTGAAACAGTAAGCAGAAAATACAGAGAAAACAGCAGCAAAACGGAGGTCAAACGGCAAGTAAAACAGCAAAACAGTGAGCTAAGACGCTAAACTAGTGAACCGGAGAAGTTGAGGAGCATTAACCCTTCCGATCTCCGTGAAACGTAAGTCCGAAAGTCGGCAAAAAGGTTAGACCTGAGGGTACTTTTCACACTTGTTTTCAGTTTTATCTTTATTATTTATTGAGTTTTGTTCGCATGATTACTATATTAAAATGCATGTTGTGGCCCTTGAGTAGATAAATATGCATATATTGTAAAATGATGTATGTTGTGGCCCTTGAATAAAATGAGAAATGTGTCGCCTCTCGTGGTATATAGGATGGAAACCCGGACATAAATTTCATAGCCGATTCCGAATGGACGGTAGTATGATCTGTACTCGGGATACAACTCCACGTACCACTTGAGTAAACAACGCATATTTTGTTTTATGTTGCTTTGATTTGTTTGTTATTCGTTATTTGAATTCCTGCATTTATTTATTTGATGTGTTCATGAGATGGTATTCAAGCATGATTTAGCCCATTTAGCTGTTCATTTTCAAGCATGATTAGCCATTTATTTTTCGTTACGTTTAGGCTGTTCTTTGTTTTTCGCATTATATGATCGAAGTATGTTCATGAGATTGCCGTGTGATATTGCATGTTTGCCTTTATGATGATTACTTTCATGCATGTGAACTTAAAAGTAGAATTATCAATGGAAATATGTTGCTTAGGCTTGGTTGAATTATTGCACAAATCATTTTATTACAAGTGACATAAGTAAGGGACCATTCCGAACCCAACGGTTTGAGGTCTTCCCTTGCGAGGGGTGAGTGCGGCCTTAAATCTCATTTTCCCGGTTCACACCGGGTGGCGACTCCATTATTCTTCGGTTTAGTCCCACGCGGTCTACTCCGTACTTCTAACCGGGCCGCGAGCCCGGGACAACATGCGTCGCCCAATTTTTGTGTCCCACAGTCTGGCGACTCCACTGGGGATAGAGAATCGTCCCCGAAATAATGTCTTGTAATATTATGATTTGTGCTTTAATTAACTGTGTCTACTGTGAGTTAAAAGGGGTTTAATCAAAGGCATATTGTTTAGGCTGGGTAATGGTTTGATGTCTTCCTTCACTCACTACCAATCTAGAAGGAAAAGCTGTGAAGGCACCTAGATGATCATCTACTTGTAGCCTATTGTGATGGACTAATTTGGAGGACCCGTTGTTTATTCCTGTCACCAAGCGATAAGAGCCTAAGAGGCTAGGGTACTTAAGAGAGCCTCGCTCCACCCTCCCTCTGGGGAATCTACAACGGAAAATCCATATGACAGTCAGTCACACACCATAACCCGTTGGCACGTACTGTAAGGTATAAAAAATGTGTGCTCACTTGGTCGCTCGAACCCTTGAGTGGGGAGACCTAGTTGTGGGTAATCCTTCGCCAGCGAGAGTCTTTATCTACACTTCTGCAAACCCACACGTAGACCGAAATTGTATGGCCTATATCAACTATTTCCTTGTGCTTGTGGACCATCCTCATTTGGATGCAGTTGAGCTTCTTGTCAGAAATGCGAACTTTTTGGGCCATTTAAACTGGGACGAGTTCGTATCCTATGACAATTGGGCCAAAAGCTTCTCAAATGTCGATAGGCCGCTCTGTAGAAATTGTTGCTTTATGACTGTATTATCTATTATATGCTTGTGTTTGGGAACATTGTCATTTGGATCTATTCAGACCTTTTGTCATGAGATATGGGCTTGTTGGGCCATTTAAACTGGGACAAGAACGTATCTTATAATGATCGGGCCAAAAGCCTCTAAAACGCCAATGGACCATTATATGTTTGTGTTTAGGAACGTTATCATTTGGATACGGTTGGACTTCTTGCCATGAGATGTGAACTTGTTGGGCCATTTAAACTGGGACAAGAACGTATCTTATGATGATTGGGCCAAAAGCTTCTAAAACGCCAATGGACCACATCACAGTAACGGTTCAGGAATGGACCACATCACAGTAACGGTTTGGGAATGGACCATCTCATACAGTACAGTATTAGTTTTGCCGGGTATGACATTCTGGGGGGCGAGGCCTACATCAGTTCAGTATCAGTTCTTCTGGGTATGACATTCTGGGGGCGAGGCCCACATTGGTTTAGTATTAGTTCTACCGGGTATGGCATTCTGGGGGGCGAGGCCCACATCAGTTAAGTATCAGTTCTACCGGGTATGGCATTTTGGGGGGCGAGGCCCACATTAGTTTAGTATCAGTTCTGCCAGGTATGGCATTCTAGGGGCGAGGCCCACATTGACTTAGTATTAGTTCTGCCGGGTATGGCATTCTGGGGGCGAGGCCCACATTGGTTCTGTATTAGTTCTGCCGGGTATGGCATTCTGGGGGCGAGGCCCACATTGGTTCAATATCAGTCTTTCCGGGTATGGCAATCTGGGGGGCGAGGCCCACATTAGTATCAGTATCAGTCTTGTCGGGTATGACACTCTGATGGCGAGGCCCACGTTAATTCAGAATCAGTCTTGCCGGGTATGGCACTCTAGGGGCGAGGCCCACGTCATCATCAGTATCAGTTTTACCGGGTATGGCGCTCTGGGTATGGAGACATCAGATCAGTTTGGCCAGGTATGGCACTCCGGGTATGGAGACATCAGAATCAGTCTTGCTGGGTATGACACTCTGGGGGGCGAGGCCCACATTAGCATCAGAATCGGTCTTGCTAGGTATGGCACTCTGAGGGAGAGGCCATATTAGCATTAGTATCAGCATGAGGGCGAGGACCATATCAGTATCAACATAGGGGCGAGGCCCATATCAGTATCAGTTTGAGGGCGAGGCCCATATCAGTATCAGTCTGGGGCGAGGCCCACGTCAGTATCAGTTGAGGGCGAGGCCCACATTAGTATTAGTCTGGGGCGAGGCCCACATCAGTATCAGTTTTGGGGCGAGGCCCACATCAGTATCAGTTGAGGGCGAGGCCCACATCAGTATCAGTTGAGGGCGAGGCCCACATCAGTATCAGTTAAGGGCGAGGCCCACATCAGTATCAGTTTTGGGGGCGAGGCCCACGTCATCATCTGTTTGAGGGCGAGGTCCCTATTGTCAGCGGTATTGGGATGCGTCTCAGGGTCGAGGTGCCAATTACATCATCATATTGAGGGCGAGGTCCCTATTGTCAGCGGTGTTGGGTCGAGGTGCCCCCGTTGGTGGTTGTAGTTCCGGGATGCGTCCCAGGGTCGAGGTGCCCACTACATCATCATATTGAGGGCGAGGTCCCTATTGTCAGCGGTGTTGGGTCGAGGTGCCCATGGTCGAGGTGCCCCCGTTGGCGGTTGTAGTTCCGGGATGCGTCCCAGGGTCGAGGTGCCCACTACATCATCATATTGAGGGCGAGGTCCCTATTGTCAGCGGTATTGGGTCGAGGTGCCCAGGGTCGAGGTGCCCCCGTTGTCGGTTGTAGTTCCGGGATGCGTCCCAGGGTCGAGGTGCCCACTACATCATCATATTAAGGGCGAGGTCCCTATTGTCAGCGGTGTTGGGTCGAGGTGCCCAGAGTCGAGGTGCCCCCATTATCGGTTGCAGCTATTGGGATGCATCCCAGGATCGGGGTCCACTGCATCATCATTTTCGGGATGCGTCCCAGGGTCGAGGCCCCCGTTGTCGGTTGCAGCTATTGGGATGCGTCCCAAGATCGAGGTCCACTGCATCATCATTTTCGGGATGCGTCCCAGGGTCGAGGCCCACATATTGTCAGCGGTATTGGGATGCGTCCTAGGGTCGAGGCCCCCGTTGTCAGTTGCAGTTATTGGGATGCGTCCCAGGATCGAGGTCCACTGCGACATCAACTCAGCTCGAGGCAGCAGGCAAGTTAGGTGGCAGCTGGCGAGCCAGGTAAGTAAAATGCATTGCATAAACTTTGATAGGATTGTCATTGTCACACACTGCACAAGTCCCATCAAAGTGGGGGCGACTGTAGGCACTGTATTTTTGCATATAAGTCCCTATGATGAGTCTCATTTGGAGACACTACCTTTAAAGTCGAGGAAGTCGCGCGAAGCGGACGTCGAAAGGGAATCAGTATTTTTGTTAGATTTTATTCGCTTGTTTAGCCTCGGGCTCGCTTGTTGGACCTCTGTTTTAAAACACATCCTCAGCCCAAACCATCCCTAAGACACACACCAAGCCCATCTCACCCTAGCCCAATCCAAGAATGGAGTAAGGTTCGAGAATGAACAAGCCAAGAATGGTAATCCGAGAATGGAACAAAGTTCGAGAATGAACAATCCGATAATGGTAATCCGAGAATGGAGCAAGGTTCGGGAATGAACAAACCAAGAATGACACTCCGAGAATGGATCACGGTTCGGGAATGGACCGCCTCACAGTAACGATTCAAGAATGGACCACCTCTCATCAACCCGGTTCGAGAATGGACCACCTCACAACAAAATCAACTCAACTCAGCTCGGGGCAGCAGACGAGCCAGGTAAGTGAAAATGCATTACATAACTTTGATATGATTGTTCAAAGTCACACACTGCACAAGTCCCATCAAAGTGGGGGCGACTGTAGGCATTGCATTTTTGCATGTGAAACCCGATGATGAGTCTCAGTTGGAGGCACTACCTTTTTAGTTAAGGATAATGCGGGAAACGGTCGTCGGAAGGGAATCGGTATTTCGTTAGATCCTTATTCACTTGTTAAGCGTCAAGCTCACTTGTTGGACCTCCGTTTAGAGCATATTTGGCCCAAAACCCAAGCTAAACCAAGCCCACACCACCACTAGACCCACACGCCCATATCACCTTAAAATACACCCAAATTAAATCAAATATTAATTAAATTAAATATTAACTAAATAAAATATTAATTAAATAAAATAAAACATTTAAGTCATTTACCAAATTAAATAAAACATAAAATAAAGTCATGCCTAATTTAGATAAATCACAAATTGTAACTTCCTAATCCAAAAAATTATATACTAAATTAAAGAAATATTATGCCTAATTAAAATCAATCATAACCAATTAAAAATATTTACTTCCTAATCTAACAAATTAAATGCCTAATGAACACCAATCAAATATTCAACCTTCCTAATTCACTAAATTTATCCCCCCAATCAATCAAATCCTTTCCTTGTCTAACACCAAATCATATCTCTCTTTAATACCAAATATCTCTTCATTGTGAGACAAGGGGAAGCCCTAGCCATTGTCTATAAAAACAACACATAATCTCTAACCTTAGCTCTCTAACTCACGCATATACAAAACAAAAGAAATAACCATAGAGCCCCTCACTCCACGACACGCCAATTGCCACAAACCACACATCACTCAAGCCTTGAACTGCCTTCACTTGTAGCCAAAAGCCACGCACGTCCCCTTCACTCACTATCAAATAGCCAACACAAACCCTAAACTAATAACCACTCTCTTGTTCCTCACCCACACAGTGAACCACTCCTAAAGACACACACTTTGCACATCTAGGTGAAGCCATCCAAGCAAACCGAACATAACCCTAACGCCCCTAGATCACAAAAGACACAGCCCTAAGCCACTCACGCTCCTACAACCGAACTGCACCTTTACGCACACAGCCTAGCCACCTGCCCACTCACGCACCAGCCACCCCTCCACACCTAGCCTTCATCAGTCCCATAGACACCTCACCTTGCCTCACGCATCAACAGCCCCTCACGATATAACCATTACTTCACACCCTCCTCTCACGCAAAACCCTGCATTCAACAGCCCCTCACACGTGAACCATACAAACAACTAGCCAAAACAGCCCCATCTATTCACGTCAAAGAAAACTGCCCATCCCACTGCCGTATAACACCATCAAAACTGCACCAAATCTGTCCCTAAAATGTCTCGAAATTACCCCGAATTAACCCAGAAACTGCCCAGTAAAACAGTCCAGAAACCACCCAAAACAGTCCCCGAAACACCCAAAACAGTAGCTTTTAAGACCTGAAACAGTAAGCAGAAAATACAGAGAAAACAATAGCAAAATGGAGGTCAAACAGCAAGAAAAATAGCAAAACAGTGAGCTAAGACGCTAAACCAGTGAACCGGAGAAGTTGAGGAGCTTTAACCCTTCCGATCTCCGTGAAACGTAAGTCCGAAAGTCGGAAAAAAGGTTAGACCTGAGGGTACTTTTACACTTGTTTTCAGTTTTATCTTTATTATTTATTGAGTTTTGTTCGCATGATTACTATATTAAAATGAATGTTGTGGCCCTTGAGTAGATAAATATGCATATATTTTAAAATGATGTATGTTGTGGCCCTTGAATAAAATGAGAAATGTGTCGCCTCTCGTGGTATATAGGATGGAAACCCGGACATAAATTTCATAGCCGATTCCGAATGGACGGTAGTATGATCTGTACTCGGGATACAACTCCACGTACCACTTGAGTAAACAACGCATATTTTGTTTTATGTTGCTTTGATTTGTTTGTTATTCGTTATTTGAATTCCTGCATTTATTTATTTGATGTGTTCATGAGATGGTATTCAAGCATGATTTAGCCCATTTAGCTGTTCATTTTCAAGCACGATTAGCCATTTATTTTGCGTTACGTTTAGAATTATCCTTGGAAATATGTTGCTTAGGCTTGGTTGAATTTTTTCATAAATCATTTTATTACACGTGACATAAGTAAGGGATCATTCCGAACCCAACGGTTTGAGGTCTTCCCTTGCGAGGGGTGAGTGCGGCCTTAAATCTCATTTTCCCAGTTCACACTGGGTGGCGACTCCATTATTCTCCGTTTTAGTCCCCCGCGGGCTACTCCGTACTCCCAACTGGGCCGCGAGCCCAGGACAGCATGTGTCGCCCAGTTTCTGTGTCCCACAACATCTCCATTTGTATCACATACTCATGGCCCTCAAGATCTCACCTAGCACTCAAGAGGTAGGCAACAACAACAAATAAGCCTGCTTTAACATATTGGGTCAGTCTAACAAACCCAATTGTTTCCCTTAACCATCATCATTCATATTTTTGTAGAACTCAAGTTCTACATTAATATGGCTCAGATGCGATATCAATATTGTGCTATAGCTGCTAAGTTGTCTATGTATTTAAGGATCAAATCCAAATACTTTGCAGACAACAGCAAGCACAACACTAATATCAAAACTTCTAATCTATAAGGTCATTATGCAACTTCATAAGTCAATACTTCATAAGTTGCAACTAATTCTACTAATACAGTAGAATCAACCGCGACACTCCCACTGTATCTTTTCTGACTTATATGACATAGACCATCTAATGTCATAATTAGACTCAAAACGAATTTGATCCTAATGGTTGCAGATTATATTCTCCATGAATTAGAAACTTGTTCTTAATATCTCAAAGATCACAAATAACATGTTTCAAGATCCATCATATGGTCTACAACGTATCAAAATAGCTCTTAAGTTATCAAAATATGGTCTACATGTTTCAAGAACATGCTTCTGACATCCTATTGAACTTATACGGAAGTTGTCTAAGGGTCTTTTCATCTTATTAACTATGTGGTTCCATTACAGTTTATCACTCTCACACTTGACTTCAATAAGTCAAGTCTATTCTACAATTGTGAACATCTGATGTTACACACCAAGTAATAAAACAGTTTTATTACTCGGGATCGTAGAAAATATATTCTATCAAATAGAATACAATAATCTATTAAATAGAATAAATGATAAACTTTTACTTGTACCTCCAAGGCGCAAGTACTTTCAATCATATAACCATTATATAAAAGAAAGATTCAAATCTCAAACTTTTCAAGATTCGAATTTTCTACCTATACATATCATATACGTAACTGTAGAAACTAATAGAACAATAATTAAAATGACAAATTAATATAACTGGAGCATAACCCTAAGAGTATTGAAACTAATTCGGTAACACTCAATATCAAACGAATGATATCATATAAGATTCGATTTCTCCCACTGACCAATTCCATCACGATGGAATCGTAGAAGAATCATATTGAGTAAGAATCAAATTCATTGAATAGCCTTAGAACTAATTGCCATAAATTCATATGTTTGATCATATCAAACATCCTTGAATAATTCAAAGACTCACTATGAATTATAAAACATATAGTTTTCAACACTTCAAATAGAATATCTTTGAACCATTCAAAATATTCTATCTGCGTTTCATCAGAAACATATTGAAATTTCTTGAACCATTCAAGCCGTTCAATATATATACTCTTAGAAACACGAAACTAAGTCATGACAACTCATTAACTAAGTTACGAAGTAAAGAAAACTATCCAAGGTAGTTTAATAAATCTGTGGTCCAATGACAATCATTGGTTAAATGAAATTCAATCACATCCTGAATACAATATTCATTAAATGGATAAGGATATATGGTGTGATCTCGTATCAGACCATCCTTTACCAACAGAATAAGCATCTAATGCTTATGTGATAAAATCTCATAAAGCACCGTTCTAAGTTATTTAGTTAACCAAATATATTTCTTAATGTTTATCTTCTATATCAATGACACTACTAGTCGTATTAAAATATGTAACAACTATGTATAAGGAACAAGTAACTATCCAATAGTAGCAAGTTCTGATATTAAATATGAAAAACAATCATTAAACATTATTTTAAATAACTAGATGAGAGATCTGGTATCCAATACCTACATTTGTCGTATTGTGAGAATCAATATTCTCTATACACAACTATACACATCTCATTTCTTAAGCTTTATAATTTACCTTCAATTATTCAAAACAATTGCAAATAATTGATTAGCAAACTGTGTCAAACATGTGACTTCTAAAAGTCACTAAAGCCAAGAAATGTCATTATAAGATAAACAAATACCTAACGGAGCTTTCTTAATGCCAGTCAAGAATCTCGAGACATGAACTGATTCGTGTCAATTCTTACTGCATAAAAAACTATTCTTTCTAGACAATTATATCCTAAAATAGATATCTATTTAGATTACTAATCGTGACTTAGAAACTAAGTCACTAACCATCTTGATTTTCAAGAAAATCGGAACAACAGTTCCCGATGGTTTAAACTAATCTAACAAGATCTAAGTCAACTTACATTCTAGAACATATTCTAGAAATACGCAACCATAAGTAAGGTCAGAAAACATATTCAAATAATATGCATGCAGTGGATTAAAAGTATAATTCTATCAACAATATAAAATAAAGGAAAAACAAAAGCAACAATTTCCATAAAATTACGCAATGCCTTAGTTATGGATTTTTAACCCAGCAGTGTCTCCCACTACTTTACGTAATACTGTAATCCCCAACGGAGAACGGGAATTCAATAATTAAATCGAATTCCATAGTGAGAGTAGGATCCCATAAATATATTTCGACTCACAGCTTTGGCACGATCTCGCCTGCGTATATTCATTAGGTAGACAACTAATTGTCAATCACTCACCAGTGACTCCTAATTTTGGTCCTGACTGTTTCTCGTTATGACAGCTTTGGCACGTTCACAAGGAGGTGTATCAAGGCTTCACTTGCTAATGACAAACTCAAGCTACCGATGTAGTCCTACAGCTTTGGCACGTTCAGGATTTCCGCTTTCACTTGAGTTTTTCTAGTATCAAATATACATCCGGCATGGATAAAATTCTATCAATCTACACCCTCACTACTTTGGCACGATCTCGGATGCAGCCATAGAAAGATGCCCATGAACCGTATTGACAAGACGGACCAAGAAACATACATTCAATACATGTCACTTTACTGCCTTATTTAAGCGGGGATATTCCTCAAGAAAGCTTAACTCTACATCAAATGCAGAATTATAATCTAAGATCAACTACTAAAAAGTTCAATTATACCTTAGAAAATATAACTTAACTTAACAATTAAATTTCTGTTACGTTTCCCGTTAGCGTAGAATCTAAAAGTCAAGAAATATCTAAATTACATACATGTGCAAACATCAAAATTGGATTATATATCATATATCAAGCATGAAAAATATAATGGATGAAGGATCAGACCTGTTATGATACCATTTTTATTGGGGTTTTGGCGCGGACGCTCGCAGTTCGGGCAAAATCATAATTTTAAAACCTTTTAAATTACCGAATAAATTATTCAATATCCAATATGGATAATTTATTCATATTTCACCTAAACATATTTATTCGATATTAAATAATGACATAAATAACTAAGAAACGTCGCGAAACTTTTACGAAAATATTTTGCCGTAAAATGGCATAAAACGCGTTTTTGACCGAACCGACTACCCAATGCACATGGGGGTTGCCCAGGTCAGCCCCAACAGTGCTAGGGAAGGTTATGGATGGCCCGAATAGTGACCAATTCACTGTTTGGGCAGCCGTCACCCAGTTGGCTCAAAAGTCACCCGGTAACGTAATTTTTCGCCGTTTTCGCATATTTCAAGTCCGAAATAATTTCTGACAATTGTTCCGACACCCAAAACACTTCCAATACATTAAAAAGACATAATTTTCATCACAATCAACCAAGTTTTTCCAAATCTAATTTTGCAAAAAAAATAATCAATTTTTCATGCTTTAATCCAACTTTTTCAACATTAATCATATTAATTAAAACACCAATTCAAGTCACCACCAATGAACCACCCAAAAATAATTCTAGGCATTACAAGAGTGGTCATAACACTATAGAATGGCAACATATCATCAAATGATTAAATTGGACCAATATTACAATAATATCATCCAAAACAACTTCACACATGCAATATGCTTCCAATTCCATCCTCCAAATCCAAAAGCCACAAATATATAGAAAAGAAGAAACCCTAGATCTCACTAGATCTTCAAGAAACAAGAAACATAATTTCTAAGCTTAGGGATTTGTAGAATTACCTTTAATCCTCTAATTCCTTAGCTTTTTTTTTTTTTCTTGATTTTGTTCATTTTCCACCTTGGATCATCAAGTATAATTTGAGAGCTTTTAGGGTGAAATTTTCGACCATGGAGGAGTGAGTGCGGAAGAAATTTTTTTTTTTTCTAATTTAGATGAAGCATGACCGACTTTGTATGGTCAAAATTGTCAATTTTGCATTTTAATTTCATTAAATTAAAAACAAGATAAGATAAGCTTCAAGTTTGACAAATCAAATTTGCACACTTAAGCTTAATAAAATTATGTCATTTGTAACCAATAATAATCAAACATTTTTCATAATAATTATGAAAAAGTATATCATTTAATTATTCAAATATTTAACATTTAAATATCTAAATAATTAATTAATATAATTATTATATATATGTATTTTTATTTACATTAAATAACAAATACATATATTTATTGCAAGTGTCAAAATCTTATTTGACAAATAATTAATGTGTATCTAATCAAATTATGTATCAAATACAAATACACAATAATTACGATTGAACAAAAAATGCCCTTATGCATGTGTTTTCGTTTAACCGTTTAAACGATTCGAATTAACTTATTTAATCCGGGGAAGTATTATGAATAATCTGTATTATTCATAATGCGTTGCCCAAGTGTTCAACGAGTACACTTCATATTATGAGACTCTCTAAGTTTAGGTTTATCCGTCACGAAATCCAATTTCGTGTCCATAATTCACCCACTCATGAATTATGACGACCACAGATAATCTCACTAAACTATGCAAGTCGAGGACATTGCATACGTATAATCCCTCCGTCACAGGCTATCTATATTATACATGAGATATAGATAAGAACGTCAAATCCTTATTATATAATATAGTCGACTATCAAATTCACGATCTTTAAATAACACTCAAAACTGATTTCTGAAGTTATACCATGGTCATGGATTTACTAGATCGCAAACACGTGTAGGATGCCTATGCCCTATACACATGACTGGCAGATTCTATCTGGATACGCACAGGATATCATTAGCATCAGTTCATACCCAACGAACAGGCGGAGGTCTGATCTATAAAGATCGGTGACGTGACTGCTATCAAAGTATGGAGGATAACTCATATATCCACAGTGGTATTTTAAGTCGATGGACCATTATGCTCGCTCAACTCGAGAAGATTCCTATTGATGTTGGTGTACCATCTATTAGGAAATCTTCAGTGAGTCGTTCAGTATTTATCAAATAAACACCTATATGTCTATACGAGTCTCCTGAGACTCATGGTTCATTGGGATAAACCATCGGACCAAGTCACGATATACGACATGTACTGGTCTCAGCGGATTTTACAAACCGACCCGTATTAGTAAATCTTGACCAGGAACTTTATTTAAGGATATACAACTTATAGTGACGCTTCCCAATGTCAATTACAAATTATATTATAACTGCGCACTATGTTGTAAATCTTAGGGTCTTTGTCTAATATACACGTATCACTAAATCAGATTTAGTTTCAATCTAATCATAATTAGATATCTAATCGCAATTAGATCGAATATGTGTATAAAAGACAAGAAGTGCTACCACTAAATAAGTAATATTATGGAAAAAAAGAATTGTTCATATTTATGAATCGGACATAAATACGATCCAGATAAGCACTCTGAGCACCAACCCTAACAGTAAGTATGTAATAATAGGTGGTTTTGCCTTGATTTAATTGGATTAAATCAAGGTGGAAAACATTTAACTAATCCATTTTCTAATCCTTGGCTTGATTTAATTGGATTAAATTAAAGTGGGAGACAATGGAGATTAGTCACACCTAATTATACATATTTGGATAAATTAGATTAAGCCAACTTAAAAGTTGATTACAACTTTTATTAATTAAAAATTGTCTAAGTTTTGCTATAAATAGCAAGCTTTAGGAAGATTTTATTAGTGTCATAGACATGCCACGGGATCTTTAAGCGTGATTATTGTGTGAATAATCTAAAGTAAGTTGCGGAAATTACTTACAAAGATTGGATGGGAAGTTTCAATAATTTCTTTGAAGATGGAAGCTCCAAGCCTTCTATTAGTGTTCCAACACTTGGGTGAGTCTCCCTATCACCTTCCTTTGACTCCTTAATGTGCTAGCATGCTTGAATTTTGCAACAAAAATCCATGGGAGAAGGAGAGAAGCTCGGCATTTTGAGGGAGAAGAGAGTTAGTTGCTGTGAATAGTAACATCATACCAATTTCCAAAATTGACTTAGTTTAAATATTAAGGTTGAGTGTTGAATTTGATTTGAGTGTATTATAAGTAAAGCCAAGCTTTCTTTCAATAAATCAATCCATGAAATAAGCCTAACCACTTCCATCACATGTCTAACATGTTGATGTAAGTAAAGTGGGTCCCACCACTTTTAAATTCCAAATTTAAGTTGGCTAACTCAACACGCAACTTCGCTCGGGCCCGGGTTCGTATAATTCTGAATAAATGAATTTTCCGTTGCGACGTAATTAAATCTAATTTAATTAAATAATAATTCCTAGCAAAATTATTACGAAAGTCGCTTACGAATTAATTCTAAATTAATTCGTTCGCCCGAATTAAAATCCAATTTTAATTCCGATTTGAAATCTAATTTCATTTAATATATCCAATATATTATTTTACCCCAATTAAATAAATTAAATAGTAAAATCCAATTTAACTATTAAATTTACTTTGCCGATTAATTCCAAATTAATCGCGTTTTCTCTTCTAGTATAATTAATCCCAGATTAATTCTTGTCGTAATTAATCATAGATTAATTTCTCTCTCTCATAATTAATCCCAGATTAATTCTATTCGAGTCAAATGTCATCGGTGAATCTTTGGGAGGCGACCCAAGAGATCCCTGGATATGTTGGCAGTAAATACGGTCATCTGACTATCCGAACATATGCGTACCCGGTACCACGTTCTTACCAATTTACAAGACATGGTTGGCTTCTAGCAAAGCACCGTGCCTACCCAATTCTCCAGAAATATTATTTTAAGGAATATATAATCTATATCAGGCATAGTATACATAATATTGCGTATTACGATCCAGTATCGGATGTCACATGATAGGCCTAGGACTGGAGTTGTGTCTGCCCCGTACGAAGCATATATCAGATCACTAGCAACTAGTCTCTTTATAATCGGAAAATCATGACCTAGTCATACTTTCCCGATGGCTATAGCACTATAGAGTACCAGTTCTGTATCCATGTGTGATCATCATCTCCATATGACTGAAGTGATACTTCCATCTTGACATCACACCCAATACACTACGATTCTCAGTATACCCAGAAGAGGCATACACAGAACCTGTTAAAGCCACAGACGACTAAAACCAAAGTATACTAATTGTCGCAAGTATTAGTGATGCAAGTCTCAGTTTAAGACCATATACACCTACCCTGATTCGGATTCCCATAGACATATAGTCATACTACCAATGAGATTCCGATGGGTCTATCCAGAGCAAAGCTGTTCTCGTACCATCGGTAAACAGAACCTCCTATTACACTTGCATGAGTATCTAATACCCAAATATATAAGAACTATGCCGTTAAGTTTCCATAACGTGCACAAGTGTAATACTAGCCTATTCCGTATTATCGATATCCAGTCTCGATAATACTACGACTAGGGATATTTAATGATTAAACCTTAGTGGATTAATATTATCTCATATCTTATTAATCCGATACTAATCATATGGAATTTTATCATTTATATATCCAGGTAATCCAATTACAAATGACAAAAGAGCAATTTCCTTTGACACATAGTTAATTTTGTACAATAACACCATGTTCTTTACAAAATAGTGATGCTATGGGTCATAATTATCCAACAATCTCCCACTTGGCCTATAGCCAAACACTCAAGTGTCCAACACCTAAACTATGTACGGGTCGCTCAAACTTATGCTGAGAAATAGCTTTCGTCAGTGGATTTGCAAGGTTATCATCTGATGCGATTGATTCGATCATCACATTTCCATGATGTATGATCTCACGAATCAGATGAATTAGTCGAAGTACATACTTGGATCGTTGATGAGACCGCGATTCTTTAACCTATGTTGTAGCCTAGCTCAGCTGCTAACAGAACTACTCCTAGTCCAATCAGGAATTTATAGATCCAAAATGCTTCTTTTGCTGCCTCAGCTGCAGCAATATTCTGCTCTTCTTGTTTAATCGGCAACAGTATCTTGCTTGGAAGATTTCCAGCCCACTGTTATGTTATTCAAACTAAATATGTACCCTTATTGTGACTGACAGTCGTCTTTATCTATTTGGAAACTTGCAGCGGTGAACCCAGTCACCTCAAGTTCTCCTTTCCCATATTCTCATAAAGCATCCTTAGTTTATCCAAGATACTCAAGGATGTTCTTTACTTCAATCCAGTGACCATCACCTGGATTGGCCTGATTGCGTCTATATATGCTCAAAGCATATCAGACATCAGGTTGCGTACATTTCATAACGTACGAGCTCTGGGAGAGTTTCAACAGCTTTCTAGATCTATCCCAGTAGATCTTTATTCCTAGAATAAAGCCTGCTTCTCCCAGGTTTTTCATGGAGAATTTTATGAAAGCCAAGCTTTCACCGATTATAGTATGGGAATGTTATTGCCGAGAAGCAATACATCATCAATATAAGGACAATGAATGTCAGTGCGCTCCCACTAACCTTCTTATATACACAAGAATCATCTTCGTTTTGAATTAAATCATATACCATTATGATTACATCAAAACGATGGTTCCAAGAACGCAATGCTTGTTTCAATCCATAAATGGATCGATTTAACTTGCAAGCCTTGTTTGCATGTGTTGGCATGACAAAACCGTCAGGATGTTGTATACAAACATCCTCCAAAAGGTTCCCGTTAAGGAAAACGGTTTTGGCATCTAGCTGCCATATTTCATAAATGAAATATGCAGCATTAACAAGCATTATCCGAATGGATTTAATCATGGCAATAGCTGAAAAAGTTTCGTCGTAATCGACACTATGCCGTTGATGATACCCTTTAAGTACAAGCCTAGCTGCGTACATTTGTATATTGCCATCCGTGTCTGTCTTCCTTGAAGACCATTTGCAACCAATAGGTTTAACGCCTTCTAGTGCATCAACCAGTATCCAAACATGGTTCGTATACATGGAATCCATTTCGGACTTCATGGAACTTTGCCATAAAAGGAGTCGATGCCTTGTATCACTTCCTCATACATAGTCGGTCCATCTTCCTCAATAAGATTAATATCTACTTGAGGTGAGATCAGAAACCTATACCTCCCAGGTTTTTTTCTGACTCTCTCCGACATACGCGGTTCTTATGTATTCAAAGATTATGGTACAGTTTCATCCCTGATGAACTGTTTATGTTCCGTAAGGGATCGGTGCCTGGAATAGTATCACTTCGATTTTTATCGAGTTATACTTTCTTCCCACTTACCAACATATTTAGGAATTCCTTTTCGAGGAAAATCGCATGGAGAGCAACAAATACATTGTTCTCTTGTGAGTTGTATAAGTACTATACTTTGGTTTCCCTAGGATAACCTAAAAATAGGCACTAATCCGATTTGGGTTCTAGTTTGGTATCATCCAAACGTTTAGAGTATGTGTAGGCACTGCATTTTTGCATAGAAGTCCCTATGATAAGTCTCGTATGGAGACACTACCTTTTAAGTTGCGAAAGCCGCGGGAAACAAACGTCGGAAGGGAAGAGTCAAGAATTGACACACTGTCGGATTTAATTCGCTGGATTAGCTTCGGGTTCGCTTGTTGGACCTCCGTTATTAAAACACATCCTTAACCCAAACCCCCGTAAGTCACACGCCTAGCCCAAGCCCATTAAATCACATCTAATAATAATTAAAACACATGTCACAAATTAAATTAAAATTAAATTGAATTAAACTAAATCCAATTATTAAATCTAATTAAATTAAATTCCAAAATTAAAATAAATCCATTCCTAATTTAAATAATTCACTCACCAATTTAATATATTACCCACCAAAATTACATAATTTATTTCCCTTTTAAAAATTAATTAAAATACACATCCCTATTTACTTGATTTGGTTTCCTTTTGAAAATCCATGCAAACCCTAATCCCTCTACCCTCTCACTATAAAAATAGCACATAACCAAACCCTAAAAGCTCTCACATTCACGGCAGTGAGACAAAAAAAAACGAAACCCTAACAACTCAACTCTCTTATTCTCTCTTGAAACCCTTCTCGGCATCTCTCTTCTCTCCAAAAACTCATTCTCACAAAAACAATAAATACCCCTGGCAGAGAGATCATTCATCTTACACTAAAAAATCCTCTCGGCTCTCTATAATCTACATGCACAAAAAAACCTAGAAACCCTAAACACCCTTCAGAAGCCTAGCCACCTACATGCATATGCCCTTCTCACGCACGACCACTGCCTCACAATCACACGTAGCACTTCCTGTCCCCCTCACGTCATTAGCCCTTGTCCACAAACACCATTAGCCAAAAACCTCCAACGCCACCTACCTTCAGCCACTACACTGCCCAACCTTAACGCCACCTAGCACGCTCATTACCCCCCACAAATTAATAGCCAACACGCACCAGATGCCCTTAGCAGCCCACCTTTCATCACGTAAATCCCCTTCAAACAACCCACTGCCTATCACGTAAATTACTTTCAAACAGCCCACTACCCATCACGTAAATTACTTTCAAACAGCCCACTGCCCATCACGCAAATCCCCTTCAAACTGCACTGCCCATCACCGAATATTGTATCCAAAAGCTGCACTATCCAACACCGAAAATCATCACTGAAATAGCCCTCTAACACCACCAAACTGCATTCCAGACAACCTCCTAACACCACCAAAAACTGCCCCCAAACCAATCCAAACCAACCC
This sequence comes from Zanthoxylum bungeanum, assembly GCA_019454045.1. Lineage (NCBI taxonomy): Eukaryota > Viridiplantae > Streptophyta > Magnoliopsida > Sapindales > Rutaceae > Zanthoxylum > Zanthoxylum bungeanum. The sequence continues at coordinate 59,641 of SKCR01027643.1, forward strand.
AAAAACAGTGAACAAATCACCCTAAAACAGTCCAGAAAACTGCAGTAAAAACAACAGCAGAAAACAATGAAGAAACAGCGGAGAAATGGAGTGAAAACAGTAGCCCGAGCATTGAAAACAGCGAGGAAAGACGTGAACTAGCGAACCAAAAAAGTTACGGAGTTTTAGCCCTTCCGACGGCCTCGTAACGTGCTTCCGAGAGTCGACACAAAAGGTTAGACCTGAGGGCACCTTTCTCATTTCTCTTTTATTCATATTTTAATTGTTTATTGAATATTCTTCGCATGAGAGTCGTTGGTTAATGTATGTTGTGGCCCTTGAATAAAATGGAAAATGTGTCGCCTCTTGTGGTGTTTCACCAAAATGACTGAACAACTGCAAGCTTTGACTGCTGCCATGTCTAATATGGCTGTACCCCGTGCTGGGGGAAGTTATGAAAATGTGAGGCGCGAGGAGCCTCCGAATGGGTTGGGGGATGATATCCCCGCTTTTGATGATGACATGGCAGAGTATGCAACAGACAGAGTGATTGGGTCTCAGGCAGAATTTCAGAAGCTTCGGGATCAGGTTGAAACAGTTACCCGTAAAATGAGGGGTAAACATGAAGAGTTGTTAGATTATGAGGCAATGACCTTCGAAGAACAGTTGCCAGCTCAGTTCAAGATTCCGGATATGGCTAAGTTCAACGGAAATGGGGATTCGAGTGTCCATCTGCGGCAATATGTCTCAGTGATGAGTTCAGTGGGCCTGTCACAGCGCCAAGTCCAAAAGATGTTTAAGATGTCACTCGAGGGGGCACCTGTAGTGTGGTATCACAGCCTTGAGAAAAAGGTTAGAGAATATTGGAGGGAATTGGCAGATGCATTTCTAAAACAGTATGTTACGGACTTGGAGATTGATTTGTCACTCCGAGATCTGGAGAACACTAAGCAGAAGCCAGATGAGAGCTTCAAGGAGTATGTAGACCGCTGGAGAGGTCAACTTTTGAAAATGCAGACTCGGCCTTCAGAGAAAGACCAAATTAAGATGATTATCAAGGGTACTAAGCCCTCCATCTATGGTAAGCTGAGGAGGATGACCTCCATGATTGCAGATTTTCGACAGTTGAGGGAGACTGTCATGGACATTGAAGAAGAGGAGGCGGAAAACCGGAAGTTCTATGGCCAGAATAGAAGGACTTTTGGGGGGTATTCTGAGACTAAGCCCGCTACTGCCGAGGTTGCTGCCATCAAGAACCGGCATTTCTCTAACCTGGGGAAGCCTTTATCTAAGGTGCTTGAGAAGTTGAAGGGACAAGGACTCCTAAAACCCTTAGAGCCTAAACCACTTCCAGATCCTATACCACCCAACCTTGACCTAAGCCTGTATTGTCACTTCCATCAGAGGAGAGGCCACGAAACTGACAACTGCACCTGCCTTAGGCATGAAATCCAAAACCTCATTGATGCCCATAAAATACCCGATCCTGCGAAAGAACAACCCAACACATATCGGAACCCCCTGCCAAATTACCACTCCGTTCCACCACCCACCTACATGATCAACTCTGGATTGCCCGAAACTTTTGTCTTCCAAACCCTTAACCACCAAGCTTCTTACATGGAGATAGGGGATGACAGTGAAGAACCGTAGGCCAAAGAAGAAGGCAATGCTGCGAATGATGAAGTTGTTCCTCCTAGTTTATTTGATCCTGCATTTTTAATATAGACATTGATTTAGTCTACCTGTTCGAACCATTTCTTAAATAATAATAAAGACGTTCATTTCGTTTACTTGCCTGAGTCTCTCCCTCCAACCTGTAACATGAGTATGTTTGATAAAAACATTCAACCCTGGTACTATGATACTCAACGATGTTTAGAATACGGGGAATTCCCGAAAGAAGCAAGCAGAAGATAGGATAGCCATTCGGAAATTGGGGAACGGGGCAGTAAGATTGTCAGGTTTGGAGGGGAATGAGTTCACCGAGCCAATCAACATGGATAGATTGAAGAAGTATTTCGCCTGAGGAAGAAAAGGCCGAGCGATCACTAGGAGGACTGGCAGAAGACCTAACCCAACGGAATAGAAAATTCATTCATGCATGCATACATACACGTAACATATTTACATCCTTTTTGTGTTTGTTCTGTTTTGTAATAACAGGTTTCAAAGGAGAAAAAGAGAAAGCGTCAAATGCAAGCCAACCAGAAGCGGCAACAGTACAATGTCAGCAGTTTTTAGGAATGAATCACGGGGGCGAGGCCCATATCAGTATCAGTTGGGGGCGAGGCCCACATCAGTATCAGCTGGGGGCGAGGCCCATATCAGTATCAGTTTGGGGCGAGGCCCATATCAGTATCAGTCTGGGGGCGAGGCCCATATCAGTATCAATTGAGGGCGAGGCCCACATCAGTAACAGTTGGGGCGAGGCCCATATCAGTATCAGTTGAGGGCGAGGCCCACATCAGTAACAGTTGGGGCGAGGCCCATATCAGTATCAGTCTGGGGGCGATGCCCATATCAGTATCAATTTGGGGTGAGACCCACATCAGTCTCAGCTGGGGGTGAGGCCCATATTAGTATCAGTCTGGGGCCAAGGCCCATATCAGTATTAGTTGGGGGTGAGGCCCACATCAGTATCAGCTGGGGGCGAGGCCCATATCAGTATCAGTTGGGGGCGAGGCCCACATCAGTACCAGTTGGGGCGAGTCCCATATCAGTATCAGTCTGGGGGCGAGGCCCATATCAGTATCAGTTGGGGGCGAGGCCCACATCAGTATCAGCTGGGGGCGAGGCCTATATCAGTATCAGTTTTGGGCGAGGCCCATATCAGTATCGGTCTGGGGGCGAGGCCCATGTCAGCATCAGTTTGGGGATGAGTCCCAGGGCCGAGTCCCACATCAGTATCAGTTAGGGGATGAGTCCTAGGGCCGAGGCCTACATCAGTAACAGTTTGGGGATGAGTCCCAGGGCCGAGGCCCACATAAGTATCGGTTTAGGGATGAGTCCCAAGGGTCGAGGCCCACATCCGCATCGGTTTGGGGGCGATGCCCATATCAGTATCAGTTTGGGGTCGAGGCCCACATCAGTGTCAGTTTAGGGGTGAGGCCCACATCGGTATCGGTTTGGGGGCGAGGCCCACATCAGCATCATGCATTCATACATACATGCATACATATCACATACATATAATTTTTGTTTTGTATTCGCAGGATCGTAGCGGCAAAGACAACCTCATCAAGTAATGGTTCAAAAATAAGCCACATTCTCGGACAGCACGGTTCAGAAATGGACCGCTACCACAACAGAGGCCGAAAATGGCGCTCCAAAATGGAGCACACACAATAGATGCCGAAAATGGCGTTCCAAAATGGAGCACACACAGTAAATGCCGGAAATGGCGCTCCAAAATGGAGCACACATAACAAATGCTGAAAATGGCGCTCCAAAATGGAGCACACATAACAGATTCCGAAAATGGCGCTCCAAAATGGAGCACACACAACAGATGCCGAAAATGGCATTCCAAAATGGAGCACACACAGCAAATGCCGAAAATGGCGCTCCAAAATGGAGCACACATAACATATGCAGAAAATGGCGCTCCAAAATGGAGCACACACAACAGATGCCGAAAATGGCGTTCCAAAGTGGAGCACACACAGCAGACGCCGAAAATGACGCTCCAAAATGGAGCACACACAACAAATTCCGAAAATGGCGCTCCAAAAATGGGGCACATACATCAGATGCCGAAAATGGCGCTCCAAAAATGCAGCACAGTTCTAAAATGGACCACCAGATCAACTCAGTTCGAAGCAGCAGGCAAGTCATGTGGCAGCTGGCAAGCCAGGTAAGTGAAAATGCATTGCATAACTTTGATAGGATTGTCACTGTTACACATTACACAAGTCCCATCAAAGTGGGGGCGACTGTAGGCACTGCATTTTTGCATATAAATCCCGATGATGAGTCTCATTTTTTAGGCACTACCTTTTAAGTCGCGGAAGCCGCGGGAAACGGACGTCGGAAGGGAAAAGATGGAAATCAGTACTTTGTCGAATTTGACTCGCTTGTTTAGCTTCGGGCTCATTGGTGGACCTCCGTTTTAAAGCACCTTTAGCCTAAAAAACCCGCAAACCTTTTAACCTTGGCCCAAACCCACTCACCAAACCAACACAACACCTAGCTTACCAAGACAAAGCCCACGCCCACACCCACCTAGGCCCACACGCCCATGGCCTCTAAAATACACCCAAATTAAATTAAATATTAATTAAATTAAATATTAACTAAATAAAATATTAATTAAGTCATTTACCAAATTAAATAAGACATAAAATATAATTATACCAAATTAAAATATTGTAACTTCCTAATCCAAAATATTATATACCTTACTTAACCAATACCATGCCTAAACAAGATAAATCAAATATTCAACCTTCCTAATTCACCAAAATTTGTCCCCCCAATCAATCAAATCTTTTCCTTGTTTGACACCAAATCCAATCTATTCCTTGTGAGACAAGGGGAAGCCCTAGCCTTTGTCTATATAAACAACCCAAAACCAAAGCCAACCCCCTCTCCAATCTCTCACAATTCACGCTCATACATGCCCAAGAAACCCTAGCACTCTTACGCATACAGCAACAAGAAGCAACACAAACAATTATCTTCATCTCCACCCTCACTTCACCGAAAATAAACCTTCAAAACAGTCCACTAAAACACCGAAAGAGCAGCCCCGAAACTGCAGCCTTTTCACCGAAAACACCTTAAAACAGTCCCTAAAATCCTTAAAACATTAACATAAAAAAACTGCACCCTAAGCCTCCTTAAATAACCGAAAAATACATCCCTTAGACCCCTAAAAAATGCAAAAACAATAGCTTTAAAGACCTGAAACATTAAGAAGAGAATACAGAGAAAACAACAGCAAAACAGAGGTCAAACAGCAAGCAAAACAGCAAAACAGTGAGCTAAGACGCTAAACCAGTGAACCGGAGAAGTTGAGGAGCTTTAACCCTTCCGATCTCCGTGAAACGTAAGTCTGAAAGTCGGCAAAAAAGGTTAGACCTGAGGGTATTTTTCACACTTGTTTTCAGTTTTATCTTTATTATTTATTGAGTTTTGTTCGCATGATTACTATATTAAAATGCATGTTGTGGCCCCTTGAGTAGATAAATATCCATATATTGTAAAATGATGTATGTTGTGGCCCTTGAATAAAATGAAAAATGTGTCGCCTCTCGTGGTATATAGGATGGAAACCCGGACATAAATTTCATAACCGATTCCGAATGAACGGTAGTATGATCTGTACTCGGGATACAACTCCACGTACCACTTGAGTAAACAGCGCATATTTTGTTTTATGTTGTTTTTGATTTGTTTGTCATTCGTTACTTGACTTCCGCATGTTATTTGTTTATGTAATGATGTGATCGAGCGCATGGGCTTAGTAAGTTGGATTAAAGGTCCCCTATTTTGAGGGGTTAAAACCCTTTATCACGATGATTTGCTGCCCCGATCAATGTATACTCGGTTGAATGTAAGATGTGTTCAATCGGGTATACGAAGCCAATATTATTGTCTTTATTTTTATATGCATGATGTGATCGAGCGCATGGGTAAGTTGGATTAAAGGTCCCATATTTTGAGGGGTTAAAATCCTTTACCACGATGCTTTGCCGCGCCGATTGGTGTATATTCGATTGGATGCGAGATGAGTTCAATCGGATACGTGAGGTCCCACATTGTGGATTTGTTTGTCTATGAATGTGTTGCATGCATCAGGTTTGGTTCCGTTCGAACGCGCTCTCGAACGCCACACGAACATGAACCTTCTGTTTACCGTTCGAACGCGTGCGTTCTCTAATGCCACGCGAACGCGCACGCATTTTCTTTGTTTCATCATACATCAGGTCTGGTTCCGTTTGAACGCGTTCTCGAACGCTATACGAACATAAACCTTCTGTTTACTGTTCGAACACGTTCTCAAACGCTATGTGAACGCGCACGCATTTTCTTAGTGTTTCATGCATCAGGTCTGATTCCGTTCGAACGCGTTCTCGAACGCTACGCGAACGCGCACCCACTGAATTGAGTCATTTTCATCAGATTTCGTGCATAGTTGTTCCTAATAGTTATCCCTTCGTATGATGAACCTGATTGCTTCTCTATATTACGCAAGATTGTGTAGGTGTCGTTCATCTGTATTCCCCACATGTATGAGTACAATGTGTTTATTAACTTGTATGATTGCCGTATGTTAATTTATCTTTATGTATGAAAATTGAGACATAGATTACATGCAAATAGGCTGTATGCAAATTCGGATATGTGTTACATGTAAATTTAGATGAACTTGTTGATGTATGCATGCGAACTTAGGGGTAAATCATCCTTGGAAATATGTTGCTTAGGCTTGGTTAGATTATTGCACAAATCATTTTATTACAAGTGGCATAATTAAGGGACCATTCCGAACCCAACGGTTTGAGGTCTTACCTTACGAGGGGTGAGTGCGGCCTTAAATCTTTGTCCCGGTTCACACCGGGTGGCGACTCTATTATTCTCCGGTTTAGTCCCCCGCGGGCTACTCCGTACTCTCAACCGGGCCGCGAGCCCGGAACAGCATGCGTCGCCCAGTTTCTGTGTCCCACAACCATACAAACATATCATCAAGTTCATCACAAACACCAACATAAAAGAAGAAAATAGAAATGTCAGGGAAAAACTTACCTTATATACTGAAGGTTGGTGGTGAAAGATGCCTGAAGTTGTTGAGAAGAACTGAGTTACAGAAGGTTCTTTGAAGGTCTAGAATGGATGCTTTGAGAAGATGAAGTGGTAAAAGAAAAAATAGAAGAAGAAAGTCTTTTAACTAAGCAGCTCATGTTGGTTTTGGCAATTGGATTAAAGCAAGAATAAAGGATTGATGACACATGTAAGAGAGATCTTTGCCATTGAATTCAAATGAAAGGATTAGATTGAAGCCACAAACTCGGTTGTCACAACTATCTAAGTTTTGGCACACAAATTACGGATGTGCGACACCTAGGGAGACAATTCAAAAATAAGATCTGATGGATGTGAAGGGTATTTAAGGAAGATCATGTTTTCGCGTCTTCCTAGGAATGATTCAAAAACACTATGAAAACTCCTCAGTTGGCGGTGAAAGAAAGATAATCATTATGAAAAGAGAATCTTTGGCAATATGTGTAGCAGTCTTACCCGAGGGGTATGACAATGGGAGTATTTGCAAGTTATAATCTGATGACTCGGGCTCCGTCTATCCAACCATCTTTTTTAAAGTTCCCGGTATTAACTCATCAACTCGTTGATACCTAGAACTAGAAGACATATATTGATGGTAATTTTTCACCCTGAGGAAGTTTAAACGCCGAGCAAAAGTAAAATGACGTTTGTACTTGGCCAAAAGAGAATTTTGAATGCCCAATGGCCTAGAAAGGCTGAAGTTCGACAGATGGGACCCGAGCCTTCTACACAGAAGATTTCTCCCGAGGGCAGAACCTACTGATGGAGCAAGGTTAGGATAGCAAATCGACCTCAAAAGAAGTGAGATTTGACAGCATTTGAGCATTTTTGGACGCCGACCCGAGGTTATCTATGAAGCCAACCCGACCAAGTTGAGGAAACTAGAGGGAGTCTGGCCAAACATCATTCACCTTGGTATGCCAACCCAATTAACTTGGCTGGAATCATATATCAGTCTCCACTCGAGAATGTGTGATGTATGCCCTAGTAGATGGATAAGCTTCTGGAAGACTTGTGATGATTATGGGAAAAGCAACGGTTCTCATTGGGAGTAGCATTTATCAGTCGTAGTGGCAGAGCAGAGCTGCTAGAGGCCGCTATAGGCCAGTGCAGTGATAGTGATAATGAAGTATTCTGATTGGCCGAATTATGGGTAGTTGAGGAGAGTTGTTGCTACAATGATGGCAGTGACATGACCTGAGGTCGTGGGCGGTGAAATAGTGAATTTGAAAGCCTATATAAAGAGGTTGAAGCCACAAATTCAAGGAGAACAATTTTGACATCTCACAATTTGTAAAAGCAATAATTCAAGAACTAAAGATAGAGAGGGAAAATTGGTAAGTAACTTGACCACTTGAGAGATTTGTAACGGGATTGTGCAAAGACCCGAGGATTTGAAAACCTTTTGTAAGCTATTTACACCACTTGTAGCTCGGGTCGGTCTTGACCCCGAGTAGGTAGTAAAATTCACCACTTCCTCCCGTAGACATAAATTGGAGCCACTCTCCGCCGAACCATGTAAATCATTATCTCTGTGATTATCTGTTTACTTATTAAGTTTGTTTTGATTCCCTTCTAACTAAACAAATTCACTATTAGTGCATGTTTATTCGTGAGGTTAATTTTACATATTGTCATTCAAACGAAAAACAATCGTCAACACGTTTGTATCCTGAGTTTGTCCCTGTCAAAACATAACATTAAACAACAACAAAACCTTTTAAAAAATTAGAGGTAATTGATCAAAAAAATAATAATTAAAATGATTTTAGAGATAGAAAACTACAAAATATTGAGAGTTAATGGAATCTTTTTAATGGCAGAAGGTTTGTTTTTTTTAGATCTATTGAACAGTCCATATTTTGATAACTTACTATTAATAAATATATGTCGTATTAAGTTATTACCTAATAAATCATTCTTTATATATATATATATATATATATATATATTTATCAACGTTTAGTCTTTCTTTCTTTCTTCTTTTATTTTTCTTTACAAATCTGAGATTTGGCCTATTTTTTCTTTCCATTTCTGCCCCGACAAGTCCGATTTGATGCCATAAATAATCAGCTAGCGTGGGGAGTTCTTTAATTATCCACGTGCTTAAATTAAAGAAACGAATCCTTTCAATTCATGCTTCTTCACGTTAATTCTCTTGATAGGAAATTTTAAATATTGGCCTCAACTTATATGTTGTTTTGTTTAAAGTGACCTGTATATGTATATAATAACGGTTTTTCTCAAAGAACCGGCATCTTTTATATTCTTCAGGGATTTTTAATGACAATTATGAAAAGGTCATGTATCTTTTTATAAATACCTAAAAGTATGGGGTGTTTAATTAAAATAATGGCGCCTATACCTAATAAGGTGAAGATTGGACTTAAAACTATTAATTGTATATTCATTGGTTATGCATGCTATAGAAGTACATATCGATTCTTGGTTTACAAATCATATATTCCTGATGTGTATTTTGTTACAGTTGGTGCTCGGAGCGTCAATTCGGATCGTATTTATGTTCGGTTCATGAATACGAATAATTCATTTTCTTCGTAATATTACGTATTTATGGTAGTACATCTTGTCTTTTATATATATTCAATCTAATGTGATTAGATTGAAATTAAGTTCGGTTTAGTGGTATGTATATATTAGACAAAGATCCAATGATTTACAGCGTAGTGCTGTTGAGGCAGTTGTGGAACCCCTAGGGTCGGATCGGTGCCCCGAGCAGCGGAAATGGGTCTAACCCATGGAAATAAAGTATGAGTGTAATTTTGAATCATTTAATGAAATACTATATTCCATTATGAGTGTATAGGAAAAAATCGGGACTGAATCGGAGTTCGGAAGCTCCGAACGAATGAAAACAAAAATATTGCGCGCCCAGCGCGTACGCACTCGCTACCGTTCGCGCACAGTGCGCCATACAACCTTTTTTTTTAATTTCATTTAAAGTTTCAGCTCACTGGAGCTCACTGACTTTCCAGTGAGCTGAAGCAATTAGAGTACTTTACCCTAATTGTTTCCGGTCTTCCCTAAACACTTCAAAAACACCCAAAATTAATTTTTTATTTCAAAACCAACATTAACACATGTTATAAAATAAAAATCAAGTTTTTCAAAATATCAAATTTATTCTAAATAAGCACTTGCATAAATTTTGAATTCAATACACAAACCAAATTAGAATCCCAATAAGAAATGTCTCGTGAATAATTCTAGGTAACCCAAAGGTGGTCAAGTGATTCTAGAATGGTAGCCATACCTCTAAGCTTTAATCTAGAGTTCCAAAATCTAATTAATTATTTCATGTCCAACATGAACATCTTTGACCTAATTACAAGCATGTTGTGTTTATACTTCTAAAGTATCCTAACACAATTGATTAGCCTTATTTAACATTAAGCTATGTGATCATGCATCTAATACACAAATAAACATAGCTTATGAGAATATCAAACTTTACCTAGTAAGCTTGATGCAAGATCTAATCTACCTCTCATTTGTTGAAATTGTTGGAGAACCTCCAAGGTGTCAAAGCTTGACTTCAAGATCCAATCTTGTTTCCAATGCTTCCAAGCTTCACTTCAAAATCCAATCTTGATTTCTCCTAGATGAAATGTTGTAGAGAACTTCAGTCATATGGAGATGATGATCACACAGGGATACAGAACTGGTACTCTATAGTGTTATAGCCATCGGGAAAGTATGACTAGGTCATGACTTTCCGATTATAAAAAGACTAGTTGCTAGTGATCTGATATATGCTTCGTACGGGGTAGACACAACTCCAGCCCCAGGCCTAGCATGTGACATCCAATACTGGATCGTAATACGCAATACTATGTATACTACACCTGATATAGATTATATATTCCTTAAAATAATATTTCTGGAGAATTGGGTAGGCACGGTGCTTTGCTAGAAGCCAACCATGTCTTGTAAATTGGTAAGAACATGGTACCAGGTATGCACATGTTCGGATAGTCCGATGACCGTATTTACTGCCAACATATCCAGGGATCTCTTGGGTCACCTCCCAAAGATTCACCGATGACATTTGACTCGAACAAAATTAATCTGGGATTAATTATGAGAGAGAGAAAATTAATCTAGGATTAATTACGGCAAGAATTAATCTGGGATTAATTCGACTAGAAGAGAGAACGCGATTAATTTGGAATTAATCGGCAAAGTAAATTTAATAGTTAAATTGGATTTTACTATTTAATTTATTTAATTGGGCTAAAATAATATATTGGATATATTAAATGAAATTATATTTCAAAGCGGAATTAAAATTGGATTTTAATTCGGGCGAACGAATTAATTTAGAATTAATTCGCAGGCGACTTTCGTAATAATTTTGCTAGGCATTATTATTTAATTAAATTAGATTTAATTACGTCGCAACGGAAAATTCATTTATTCGGAATTAAACGAACCCGGACCCGAGCGAAGTTGCGTGTTGAGTTAACTAACTTAAATTTGGAATTTAAAAGTGGTGGGACCCACTTTACTTACATCAACATGTTAGACATGTGATGGAAGTGGTTAGTCTTATTTCATGGATTGATTTATTGAAAGAAAGCTTGGCTTTACTTATAATACACTCAAACCAAATTCAACACTCAACCTTAATATTTAAACTAAGTCAATTTTGGAAATTGGTATGAAGTTACTATTCACAGCAACTAAGCTCTCTCTTCTCCCTCAAAATGCCGAGCTTCTCTCCTGCTCCCATGGATTTTTGTTGCAAAATTCAAGCATGCTAGCACATTAAGGAGTCAAAGGAAGGTGAAAGGGAGACTCACCCAAGTGTTGGAATACTAATAGAAGGCTTGGAGCTTCCATCTTCAAAGAAATTATTGAAACTTCTCATCCAATCTTTGTAAGTAATTTCCGCAACTTACTTTAGATTATTCACACAATAATCACGCTTAGAGATCCTGTGGCATGTCTAGGACACTAACAATGGTATCAGAGCGGTTTTCAAGCATGATTTGATTCTAGGGTTCTTAAACTTTAATTTGGGTATTTTTGCTTGGAGCATGAAAATGCAAAATTGGATGTTTGGTTGATGTTAGATGATGATAACTTAGAGTTGTGCATCATAGGATTGTGAAAAATTGATTGGATCAAAGTTTCCCTAAAATCCTTATGTTGGTCGAATGTAACCCTAGATGAACTCATGGTGGAATTTTGGAAATTTGACAATTGGATGTGTTAAATAGCATGAAGAAATATTGAATGTTGATTTAATTGAATTGAAATCAAATTGAATGATTTTTATTGCTATTTTCGTGAGTTATGCATGTTGTTGGAGGATTAATTTTGCTTCAATTTGTGTTGGACATGAATTGAATGATTAGGCATGATTAATTGGATTAAATGATGTTTTGGAAACATTAGATTAGTTGATTAATTATGTTATTACACTTGAATTGGATTAATATGTAATTTGGAATAATGTATTAATTTAATTGTTGTATTTGGGCTAATGGGCTTGGTTGGGCCAAATTTTGGTCTTGGATCATATTTGGGACTAAACCATTTCCATAAAGTCCAAAAATATGACATTGGGCCTTTAATAATTTAATTGGGCCTAAATTGATTTTATGGCATATGGTGATTCCTAACTTGGGCCTTGGCATTTTGGGTATGATCCATAATGGCCAAAGCCCATGCTTAAAGAATCAATTGAAAGTCCATTGGACTTTAATTGAATAGTATTGGATGCTAATTGGGCATTTGAGACCCAATTGGATTGGATTTGGAATCCAAGTCCTTAAAGACATTATTGAAAGTGTAATTGTTTAATTTGGAATTAAACATGAATTAATATTGGATACAATTTAAATTGGATTTGAAATTGTAGTTCGATATAATTCAAGAATACGTACTTTGAGTATTTATTCTTAAACAAGTTGGACTCGCGCAAATCAAATCATTGTTTGAACATTGGATGGTCATTAATCAAAGATTAATTAATTGGATTAGATTGATTGATAACATGCTTTGTGTGAATACTTGGATGTGTTGTATGAATAATGTATATCAGATGGGTATTAGAAGGGTGAGAACAATTTTGGAAATTGTTGTAAGTATGGTACTTATTTATTAAATTGGACCCGCGTGTCCATCCTATTATCTATATTCTCTTTGTATTTCTCTTCTCACCAATTCCCCTCAATATCAATGAGGTTTCTTTAGAAGTATTATGTAATTGGGTAGAAGTATGAATAGTGCTAGCGGGATAGATGAAATGGAGAGATTTGTTCTAGGAACAATTTGTTATATATCCATCCGCATATCATTAATAAATTTTATCGCGCCTTATTATGCTTTTAAAATGCATGTTTAAGGGTGTATGATGAGACCTAATCAAAGATAATTACGCGAAAAAAAAACCTCAATACAATATTAAGCGTTTTTCCTTCCATTGAGTGGTTCTCTCTCGAGATCCAAGATTGGCATTAGTTTGTTGGCCAAAATCAAGACCTTTGTCCATCGCGGATGTGTTTGAACCGTGTAAGCTTTGTTCCATATCGTATGTCTTGGGCGGTTGTGACTTGTTGCTAAAGTCAAGGTCACTTCTTGTTCATCGAATTCGATTACGAAGCTTTCCCACTCTCAATAGGTCACGCTTAACTGAGATCATTAAGCTTGTTGAGCCAAAGCCAAGGCTTAGTTGATTCAGAGGAAACAGGTTAGGAAATATATTGGATATATTTACATATATTGGATATATGTTTCGAACTTGGAGGTCCACCTACTAGATCTAGGAATTGGATGGGATCCAATTGATCTTAGAGATCTACCTAGTTAAGTTTCATACAGCTTGTTGGCCAAAGTCAAGGTTGTGTGTTATTTAACGGGATCCTAGCCCACTAGGAAACTAGGTTTCCCGAGTACTCCATAGAGGGTTAGAGGCTCGCCGAAAAATAGTGGGAGACAAGTATTAAATTTGTAATTTCGTTTAGATACTTGCCAATACACGCTCATTTTATTTTTCATCATTAAAATATAAATATATTAGTTGGACTAATATTCAATTGTTGTTTTAATTGAACAGTTGGACTGTATTCAAACTACTTCATTTGTAGTTGGTTATATATTTAGACTATAGTAATCAATACATTTGAAAGTAACCAATCAAATTGTAGTTAATTATATAGTTAGACTATAGTAATCATTACATTAGATTGTACCCGAAATCGTTGATTGGATAGTTGGACTATAGCAATCAAGATAACTTGAAAGATTAGCGTCAAATGACATAATCCTGGGTGAAAATATCTTTAATGGCTTTAATTTTTAGATTGGGAAAAGAATCTCAGGATAGTCCTGGGAGATGAGAAGTTACTCTATTTGATAGAAAAATCTCTCGAGCCTGAGCCAGGAGTTGAGCAAATAGTAGAACATGAGCTAAAGAAGACTCATAGTGATGATAACTTTAGTGCTCAATCCGTTATGCTTGCTGCAATGACTCTTTAATTTCGTCGTCAGAACTAAGGATTAGATCCTTATACCATGATGTTGAAATTAAAGGATCTTCATAGATCTAACCTTAGATTTTAGAAGTACAAATTAAAAAAAAAACTCTTTCGCTCACGTATGTCGGAGGGTGCGTCTGTCGAGCACTAGGTGTCACAGATGATTGCTGACATCGAACAGCTAGGTAAGCTGGCATTACCTACGAGGCCGAGACTTCCATAGATTTGATCTTACAGTCTCTGCCCGAATGCTAGGGCGGGTTCATCATGGACCAAGAGAAAACTCTTGGAGAGTTAATAATTATGCTCAAGGAGGCAGAGCCAAAGCTTCTAAAAGGCAAGAAGTGCAAGGCACATCTTACTTCGACATTCCAGAAAGCCAAGGCTTGGCCGAAGGCTTCTGGGAGTGTGAAGAAAAATGGCAAGGCTAAATCGTCACGGTCTTCTTGGAAGACAAATGACATATCCCAAGATGTATGCCTAAGCTGTGGCAAACAGGGGCACTGGAAGCGTGACTGCCGTATGTGTTGGAAAATTATGACCCATAGCGTCACTATTTGTACAGATCATGGTGTTGTTGTACAAATTAACTATGTGACAAAAGAGATTGCTCTCTTATCATTTGGGATTAGATCACCTAGATATATAAATGATAGGAGATCCCTATGATTAGTTCCTGGATTGAGAATGATATACGACAGTATCAGTCCATGAAGGATAAATCATTAAATATCCATAGTCAGAGTATTATCGAGATTGGACATCGATAAATATGTAAAAGACTAGTATTACACTTGTGCGCGTTGTGAGGGCATAACGGCATAGTTCTCATATATTTGGGTATAGGATACTCATGCAAGTGTAATAGGAGATTGTGTTTTACCGATGGTACGGGAAATAGTTTCGCTCTGGATAGACCCCATCGGAATTCCATTGGTAATATGATTATATGTCAATGGAAGTCCGAAATCAGAGTAGGTGTATTTGGTCTTAACCTGAGACTTGCACCGCTAATACTTGGGACAATCAATATACTTTGGTTGCGGTCGTCCAGGGCTTTAACATGTTCTGTGTACGCCTATGCTGGGTATATTGAGAATTGTAGTGTGTTGGGTGTGATGTGAAGATGGAAGTGTCACTCCAGTCATATGGAGATGATGGTCATGTAGGATACGGTACTAGTACTCTTAAGTACTACAGTCATCGGGATAAAATGACAAGGTCATGTTTATCCGATTATAGAGACTAGTTACCAGACATCTGATATGTGCTTCGTATGGGGAAGACACAATTCTAGCCCCAGGCCTAGCACGTGATCATCCGATACTGGATCGACATACACGATACTACGTATACTACGCCTGATATAGATCCTTTATTCCTGTAAGGATATTTCTGGAGAATTGGGTAGGCATGGCACTTTGCTAGAAGCTAACATTGTCTTGTAAATCGGTATAAACGTAGTACTAGGTATTTACGTGTTCGGATAGTCCGACGACCGAATTTACTGCCAACATATCCGGGGATCTCATGGGTCGCTTCCCAAAGATTCACCGATGACGTATGACTCGCACTTTAATTAATATGGGATTAATAAGATGAGAGAGAAAATTAATCTGGGATTAATTGCGGAGATATTTTATCTGGGATAAAATATCATTTAAAGAGAGATAACGATTAATTTGGAATTAATCGATAAATTAATATATTCGATATATTAAATGAAATTGGATTTCGACGCGGAATTAAAATTAGATTTTAATTCGGGCGAACAAATTAATTTAGAATTAATTCGTTAGCGATGTGAATAGTGATTTCGCTAGGCGTAATCATTTAATTACGACGCAACGGAAAATTCGTTAATTTGGAATTAGCGAACCCGAGCCTGAGATTATTTGCGAGCGCATTCGCATTTCGAATTCGAGTGCGGCACGCAAGTTAAATCAAGCGTCGAATCGCTAGTCACATCAAGCGTCAAATCATTAGTCACTTTGAGTGATGTGACAACGTGTCACTTGATTTGATTGATTGATGGATTGATGCAAGTTGATGGCGGAGTGTTAAACACTCAAGTGTGATGGCATGATAGACATTTAATATATTTGGTATTTGTTTTTGTTTTTGGAAATCAATTAATTGATTTTTGGAAAATCAAATAAGTGGTATTTGATACACTTTTAGCCATCCAACACACAACTTAACACAATCTCTCCTCTCTTTTCCCTCCTCTCTCTCTCTCGCCCAACATGGGCAAATTCGTCACTGGTTTTTCTGGGAAATGCCGAGAAGATGGGAAGCAAGTGTGGGAAATTTGTGGCAAATTTCTCAAGAGCTAGCGCTCCGAGAGACATGCGAAGGTGATAGGGAAGTCCACCCATGAGCCGGGAATCATTTCGCGAAGCTTGGAGCTTGACGGAAGACCTCAAAAGGCCGAAAATGGTGGGCTGTGACAGTGGAATGCCGAGCATGCAGTGTAGGCATGGGCATTATCGAATTCGGATCGGATCAAACCGAATCCGAATTCGATCCGATCCGAAATTCATGGAAATTTACGATTTGATCGGATCGGATCAGCTAATCGGACTCGATCCGATTCGATCCGATCCGAATCGGATCGGATCGGTCCGATCCGAAATAGGCTTAATTTGGATCAGACCGATCTGATCTGATTCGGATCGGATCAGTCTGATCCGAAATCGACCTATTTCGGATCGGACCGATCCGGTCTGATTCGAATCAGACAGAATGCAGGTCCAGGATGAACAAAATATAACAATAATATTTAACAACATGACCACACAAACTGCCAACATAATCTGGTTTTGACAGTACACACAACAATAACAAATAACAACAATACAACATGACCAATTAACAACATGACCACACAACTGCCAGCATAATCTGGTTTTGACAGTACACACAACAATAACAAATAACAACAGTACAACATGACCACAAGATGAAGAAAAATAAAATAATAGTTACTAGTTAACAATACCACAAGATGTCAAGATCAACAAGTTATAAAACTACAAAAGCCAAAATTTTCACTAAACAATAGTGACAATACACACAACATAACCAACATGACCACAATAGCAATCCACAATACTATCCAG
Source organism: Zanthoxylum bungeanum (assembly GCA_019454045.1). Classification (NCBI taxonomy): domain Eukaryota; kingdom Viridiplantae; phylum Streptophyta; class Magnoliopsida; order Sapindales; family Rutaceae; genus Zanthoxylum; species Zanthoxylum bungeanum. The sequence goes on from SKCR01027643.1 coordinate 77,033, forward strand.
TATCCCCACCCCAGTGTCCTTCCACTTCCAGCACGGCAGCAGCACAACAACATCAAGCCTGCAAAAGATGGAAATTAATAAACAATGTTTCTGAAATATAAAATATAAGTATAACACCACTTCATAATTCATATCGTACTCAAAATCAAAGAAAAACATAACTTTGTCAAAATTGTACCTTCAAAGATAATTCGCCTCAAACTCTATTGCCAACGACATAATCCGGTGATTGTGATTCAGATTGTAACTTGTATCTTGTGATATTCTTCAAATAAAATAAAATAAAAAATTATTCACAGTTAGTAAGTTTGTATTTAATGGTATTCATTATAACAATTAAAAAACTAATTAAGTAATTAATAATTTTGTTTTTACCTTCCTCAAGTTTTTCGTAGTACTCTGCCTCCAATAACATTGCTTCCACTTCATTGGTTTTGTCAATTGTAAGTCTATTCCGTATCCAATTTTGAGTGCATATTAGAGCCTCGACCATAACGGGAGTTAATGAGCTACGAAAACTGTCAAGAACACGACCGCCCGTACTAAATGCCGATTCAGATGCCACAGTCGATATCGGCATTGCAAAAATATCACGAGAAATCCTAGCCAAAATTGGATACTTACCGGTATTTATTTTCCACCACATCAGAACACTAAAGTTAGGGTCACGACTAATCTCATAGGGTTCCATTAAATACATTTCAACCTCAGTACTATCCTCTTGATGCATTGCATGACTAGTCTGAAAAACTTGAAATGGATCATCAGGTTGCACGTTTGTATTGCGCTTACGGACTCTATCTTGTACTCGCGGTCTAACAAATGGCTGAGATTGTGTACTACAATGTGTAGCACTAGACCCCTCTCCACCAACACCAGTTACACCCCCAGCCCTTGATCCATCACTGTCAACAAACAACCCATTTGTGCCATACCAATCATTATACATATCGTATAATCTCTTCAATAAATCTCTAGAAGACTTTCTCATTTCCTCTATCTTCACATCATCATTATCAAAAAGTATACCAAAACAAACAGAGGCAAATGTCATCTTCCTTCGTGGATCAAGAATAATACTGACAATCTATAATTTATTGATTTTGGCAGTGGTCTCCCAATATTTATCAAACTTCATCTTCATAGATAATGCCATGTCATGCAAAAGAGGATGTTCATTACGCGCCAGGTTTTTCAAACTTGTATGAATCTTGCAAATCTCATTGTAGGTGAAACAAGATGTGACGGTGGATGAGGCACTGAACATATTCGTTGCATCATAAAAAATCTCCAAAAAATCAGCAAAGTATTGAGCTTTCTCCCAATCTATATCTGTAGGAGGCCCAACCCTTTTGCTCTCATTTTCATCATCTTTAAAATATAGAGCATAGTGACCATCATCATCAATCATTCGATCAAAGGCCTTCTGAAAGTCTAATGCAGCATTCAACATTAAGTAGGTGGAATTCCACATAGTAGGAACATCTAAGATGACACTGCCATTGCTCACAATCTTCTCACGTGCTACCGCCGATTTAAATGCTTCCAATCTTGATGGAGAAGATCTCACATACTTAACAGCATTTCGAATTGCTATAATGTTGTCATCCATTTGTTTCAAACCATCAGACACAACTAAGTTTAATATGTGAGCACAACACCGCATATGCACATACTCTCCATTAAGCACCAATGCATCTCCCCTCCACGTCCTCATCTTCCTCACCAACTATTGGATGGCTACGGCATTGGCACTGGCGTTATCCACCTTTGTGATTGTTAATTGGACAGAAGTTAAGGATTCGCCGATGCAACTGCCAATCATTGTCTATAAAATGTCCAGTGATAACCATGTAATTAATATTTTGAATTGACGTCCATATGTCGGTGGTCAAACTAACTCTCTGATAACCCGCAGATAAAATACTCTTCAACATCACTTTTTCATCAGCAAACAACTGTAGGATATCTCTCGTTATAGTCCTACGAGATGGGACATCAAAACGAGGGACGGCAACACTACAGAAATGTCGAAAACCCTCTTTCTCTATAAAGCTAAATGGTAGCTCGTCAACAATTATCATCTTCACAGCTGCTTTCCGACACGCTGCTTGATTAAAATGACCATCTCTCACGGAGAGATTTCCACTTGTGCCTCCCTCTTCACCAACCCCAACCAAAACACCTTGTGCTTCACAATAAGCCAGATATGATTTGCATCCATATGCCTCTTCAAGTTGGTTGTTGACCGATCCTTCGAACTACAAGCATAAGTCTTCTGACAATACATACATTCAGCCCTATCTTGATTATCTTCACACATGCGGAAAACTTTCCACACTTCAGATCTTCTATTTCTTATTTTATTTGCTACTGATGTGATTGATGGCGATGAATCATGTTTTTTTTTACAATGGCGGTCTCTCAGAGTTTGGGGGAACTTTTATCTTCTGTTTCCTTGGTTCTCTTAATTGTACATCAAATGAATCTGATTCCGACCCACTACTGTAGGGTGAGCTTTCAAACCCACTCATCTACAACAAAAATAAAATAGACAATTAGAATGCATTAGTTTACATGTTGAATGCATTAGTTTACATGTTGACCGATCCTTCGAACTACAAGCATATTGAATGCATTAGTTACTTTGAATGATAAACATATTAGTTTGAACATTAAGGACATGGGAAATTGTAATATACTAATATGGCATATAGAGAGACATTAAGGACATGGTAATATGCAGATTGATCACCTTTCGCAAAATGGGCAAACAACTATGTTTGCTGCAATAGATACTTCAATCGGCCCTTCCCCCTATTGTTCTGTTCTGCAATTAAACCAAAATTAATTAACTCGGCCTAAGGTAGATGCTGATTAAGCAGAATAACACATCAACACATCTAACACTGATAACAGTAAAACACATCTAACAGACACAGACTAATTAACAGTCTAACACTAATATCAGTAACCACATCTAACAGACTAACTAACACTGAAACTGGATTCCTAAACACCAAAACAGTAGCCAGTCAGTGTTCAGGTGCAAGAACATTAAGCAGGTAAGTATATGCCTTACCATCCTGCATGTGCATCAACACAGACATCAAAATAAGCATCTTAGATGAAAATTTAACTAATGTTACACAATCACAATCACAATCAATACTCTAGTTGTACCAGAAAAATTGAACTCTTGGTTAGAGAGAGGAAAAATATAAGATCCCAAAGCAAGAATATCCCCAATACAGTAGACCAAAAGTATTTCACTTAAAATGTTTCAGCTCCAGTTTCCTTTGTGCTCTGCTTCAATTAAGTGAATGCAAGAATAAATCACTTATAATTCAAGAGCAACTCCCATAGACTTTTCCAGACGTGACAATTTCAACTTTCCTATATAGCTTTGTGAATTATGAATTCTGTACATTAGTTTAAGCAAGATTTCGATTTCGAGCTCTGAACAGTGAACCCCCCCCCCACCCACAACAAAGGAGGAAAAAAATGTCTGAGGCAACCCTTAAAGAAAGCAACGACTTCACAAAGACTAAATAGAATCTTGCCCTCCATCTTGAAAAGCCTCAGTGAAAGAAACATAATATTTTAACATCAAATTAAAGATGGGAAATTAGTATACAACTCATGACAATTTAACCATGAAAGTTTAGGGTTCATCTTCTTAAACAACAATTAGTTCTATACGCAGCATAAACAAGAAACTTACTTTCTCTGAGTTGTTCGACAGCGACGGCGAACTGCGAACGGAGACCGAAAAGTGAAGTGAAGATCGAAGAAGAAGATGAAGAATAAAGATTAAAAGTGAAGACCGAAGAGTGAACTGAACTGAATGACGAAGAAGTAAGGGAGACTGAAAGTGAAGTAAAGCATTAGGCAAAACGACGTCGTTTCTCACACTCAAAAACGACGTCGTTTTGCATATCAATTAAAATAAAAAAAAAAACCGATCAGATCGGATAAAATCCGATCCGATCCGAAATCCGTCAAACCCATTATTCTCAACTCGATCGGATAAAAGAATCAGATCCGATCAAATCGGATCGGATCCGATTCGATCCGATTCGTTGCCCACCCCTAATGCAGTGAGCATATTTTCAATTTTTTATTCATCTCTGCATCGCTCAACCGATCGATGTGAGTATTCCGCAACTTCGTTGATTTGTATTCACACTTGTTTCATGCTTGTTTAATGATCTTGGGACCTTAGCAAACACCAACAATGGTATCTGGAGCAAGGTTGAACATGAAAATGTTTAGGGCTTAAAATTGGGTAAATTGATTTTGAGCATGATTTGATTAAATTGGATGTTTGAATATGCGTAAATCATGTTGAATTGAAGATTTATTGGATCAATTTCAAGAAATTATGTTTGGAACATTTTTGCCCAAATTCTTTGGCTTGGCCGAATGGAAGACTTGCCCTAATGTCTTGGAATTTTTGTTTTTTGATTCATTGGATGACTTGAAAACGATTGGGAATATTGATTTAATGTCGAATTGGATTTAATTTGATTGAATTCAAATCGGACATAAAATGCCCTATATTGCCGAGACATGTAGCATGTGATAATGGGTTTGATTTTTGATGAAATATGTTGGACATGTTTTGTTGTAATTAAGCATGATTAATTAGGCTAATTTGATGTTTTGGAAATATTGATTTGGGTGATTAATTGTGTTATACACTTTAGGATTAATTAGATTATGAAATTGGACTCTTATGATTTAATTAATTGGGCCTTAAATTGAATTGGGCTTGTTATGTTGTTATTGGGCTAATTGGGCTTGGTTGTACCAAGTTAGGTTTAGGCCAAATGGATTGGATCCAATTGGGCCCAAAACCGCCTCCATAAAGCCCAAATGCGACTAATGGACCTTTAAAGTTTAATTGGGTCTAATGGGCCAAAATTGATTTCTGGGCTTAAGAGGTAACTCCCGGATTAGATTTTGGTTATTCGGTTTGACCCGAGTTGACCAAAAGTCCATGCCTTAAGAAATTAATTAAAAGCCCATTGGACTTTAATTAAATTTACGTTGGCGTTAATCGGGCTTTGAGACCCGTAACAATTAAATTTGGAATTTAAGTCGTAAAAGTTCATTAATAAAGTGTAATATTTAATTTGGAATTAAATAGCGAATTAGTATTAAATACAAACTGAATTGAATTGGATTTAATTTTGTAGTTTAATTTAATTCGAGAATTCGTACTTTGAGTACTTATTCAAAAAACGAGTTTGACTCGAGCAAAATCAAATCGTTGTTTGAACATTGGATGGTCACTAATTATCAGATTAATTAATTTGATTAGATTGATTGATAACATGCTTGTGTGAATACATGGTTGCGATGCATGAATAATGTATATCGGATGGATATTAGAAGGGTGGGGCAATTTTAGAAATTGTTGTAATAAATTTGATTTATTAATTGGACCTGCGTGTCCAGCCTTTTCACCTCCTTATTCTTTGTATTCTCTTCTCACCTATTCACCTCAATGTAAATGAGGTTTCTTTAGAAGTGTAGTGTAACGGGTAGAAGTAAATACATGTGCTAGCGGGAGAGAAAAATGGAGAGATTTGATCTAGGATTATTGTGTAAAATATCCATCCGCATATCATTATTATTTTACATACGCACTTTATTATGTGTTTAGAATGCATGTTTAAGGGTGTATGATGATGAGACCTTAACAAAGATAATAAATTGGTTGCCAATTTGCACTCGAAAAACCCTCGCAAAATATTAAGCGTCTTTCCTTCCATTGAGTGATTCTTACTCAAGATCTAAGACTGGCATTGGCTTGTTGGCCAAAGTCAAGGCCTTTGTCCGTCGAGGATGTGTTTGAATCACGAAGGCTTTGTTCCATATCAGTTTCTTGTCCAAGTTGTGGTTTGTTGGCCAAAGTCAAGACCACTTCTTGTCCATCGACATTGATTACAAAGCTTTCCATGGTCAATGGGTCGCGCTTAACTGGGATCACTAAGTTTGTTGTGCCAAAGCCAAGACTTAGTTGATTCAGAGGAAAAAAGGTTAGGCAATACATTGGATGTATTGGCATATATAAGATATATGTTTCGGACTTGGATGTCCCCCTACTGGATCTAGGAATTGGATTGGATCCAATTGATCTTTGAGATCTACCTAGTTAATTATCATATAATTTGTTGGCCAAAGTCAAGATTGTGTGATATTTAACGGGATCCTAGCCCGCTAGGAAACACGGTTTCCCGAGTACTCGACAGAGGGTTAAAGGCTCGCCGAAAAATATTGGGAGGCAAGAATTGAATTTGCAATATTCGTTTAATTACTTGCCATACGCGCTCAAACAAATATCATTCGTCATATGAATTAAATGTTAGTTGGACTAATATTTAAATGTTGTTTTTAACAAACAGTTGGACTGTATTCAAACTATTCATTTATAGTTGATTTTATAATTGGATTATAGTAATCAATATAATTGATTTTAATCTATTAATTATAGTTGATTAAATAGTTGGACTATAGTAATCATTATAATAAATAGTACCTAAATCGTTGATTAAATAGTTGGACTATTAAAATCAAGATATAATTGAAAGATTGACATTTAAAACATAATCCTAGGGAAAATGTATTTAAATGGTTTAATTTTCAAATTGGGAATAAAATTTCAGGATGGTCCTGGAAACTAATAAGTTACTTTATTTGATAAAATAACATATTATGCCTAAGCCCGGAGTTAAGCAAATAGTAGAGCATAATCTTTGGAAGATTTATGTAATGATAACTTTAGTGCTTAATCCATTTAGCTTGTCACAGTAGACTCTTTAATTTCTGAATCAGAACTAAGGATTAAACCCTTAAAGTATGATAAAGAAATTGAAGGATCTTCATAAATCTATACTTAGATTTTAGAAGTACTAAATTGCAATAAATAACTCTTGGAGAGTTAATGACTATTCTCAAGGAGACAAAGTCAAAATTTGCAATAAGGCAAGTAGCGCAAGGCGCACCTTACTTCGATATTCTAGAAACCTGAGGCTTGGCCAAAGACTTCTGGAATATGAAAAGGGCAAAGGCAAAATCATTATAATCTTCTGGGAAGATAAATGACATATCCCAAAATGTCTGCCTAAATTGTGGCAAACGGGATCGCGGAAGCGTGACTGCCGTTTGGACAAAGCAGACATGAAGGAATGAAGACGAGCAAGGCTCTGACTTCAAATATGTTTGTCATAAATATATTCACTACTAGTATTAAAATTGGATTTTAAATACTTAGTGTGGTACATAAATATATACTGATGTTCAGAATCTGCTTTGAGCAGGATACTGACTTCAATTGAGATTTATCTGCGAATTGGAAACGGGACGAAAGTCGCTGTTTTAACCGTAGATACCTAATTTAGGAACTACCCTTCAGGTTTGTACTTAAATTAGGATACTGTTATAATGTAACTAGTTTGACTAGATACATTATCTTTATATCAGTGTTTTCAGTGTTTGACCCGCTGCGGGTGAACCTTTATATTCTAGAACACTAAAGTGTTTCATTATATAAAGATGATATTGAGATAAACACATTAGATGTGAATAACAGAATTTATATTTTGAATATAAATAAAATCTCAAACGTATAACATGACAAACAAATAGCTCAAACTGATTTGATCAGAAGAGACTAATTGTGGCATTATTATCTGTGACACAATCAAACAAGACTCGTATATCCACACTTTCGAAGAGTGGGTACTGGGACTGATTTGATTCCATTCAAATAAAGTCTACGAATCTAGTTTATAGGGTAAAGTGCCTATAACACTATTTACTTGGTAAAAGTGTAAATGCCACCAATCTGTTAGCCCTAGTTCATAGTGAAGCAAGTGGGCCCATGTCTAGCTAGGCTAGAAGTGGATATGAATATTTCGTCACCTATACGGATGTGGCATCGCGTAATGGTTGTGTGTTTCTATTAAAATCTATTAAAATCTGTTAGACATATTTCATATTATATATGAATGGGAAAGAAACCGGGTTTCTCATTCCTAAATATTTGGGTATGCTAGGCATACGTTTGGATGATACCAAACTAAAACCCAAATTGGATAAGTGCCAATTGTAGGTTATCCTAGGGATACCTAAGTATAGTACTTATATAACTCACATGAGAACAATGTAATTGTTACTCGCCATGCGGTTTTCCTGAGAGGAATACCGATATGCAGTGGTAAGTGGGAGGATAGTAAAACTCGATGAAAATTGGAGTAATACTATTCAAGGCACCGATTCCTAATGGAATACAGATAGTTCATCAAGGATGAAACTATACCATTAATCTTCAAATACACAAGAACCGCGTAAGTCGGAGAGAGTCAGAAAACAACCTGGGGTATGGGTTTCTGATCTCACCTCATAAAAGATGTCAATCCTTTGAGGTATACCAACTGACTACGTATGAGGAAGTGATACAAGGTATCGACTCCCTATTATGGCAAAGTGCCATAATATCCGAAATGGATTCCATGTATACCAATAAGTTTGGATACTAGTTGATGTACCGCAAGGCATTATGCCTATTGGTACTATATAAGTCTTCAAGGAAGACGTACATGGATGGCAACATACCAACGTATAAAGCTAGGCTTTTAACGAAAAGGTATCGTTATCAACATTGTGTTGATTACGATTCAACCTTTTACCTATTGCCACGGTAAATCCATTTGGATAATGCTTGCTATAGCTGCGTGTTCCATTTATGAAATATGACAGCTTTACGGGAAAATCGCTTTCCTGAAAAGGAAACCTTTTGGAGGATGTTTACAACATCTGTCGGTTTTGTCGTACCTAAACTAGAAAACAAGGTTTGCAGGTTATTCGATCCATGTCTGGATTGAAGCAAGCATTAGGTTCTAAGAATTATCGTTTTGATGTAATCATAATAGTTTATGGTTTAATTCAAAACGAAATGATTCTTGTGTATATAAGGAGGTTAGTGGGAGCGCACTGACAGTGGCTGTCCTATAAAAATAATGATAATATATGTCATTTCTTGGAAATGATATTCCCATAATAATAATCGGTGAAAGCTTGGCTTTCGAGAAAACTCTCCGAGAACTCGTACATTGAAAAATGTACGCGACCTGGTGTCTCATACGCTTTGAGCACATGGATTCACAATCAGGCCAATCCAAGTGATAGTCACTGGATTGATGTTAAGAACATCCGTTAGTATCTTAGAGAACTAAGGATGCTGTCTTAATCTATGGAGAATGAGAACTTGAAGTGACTGGGATCACTGTAGCAAGTTTCCTAACCGATAAAGACGACTATAAGTCGCAAATGGTACTATATAGTTTGAATAACGGAGCAGTGAGCTGGAAATCTTCCAAGCAAGATACTGTTACTGAATAAACAACAAATGCGGGTTATTGCTGTAGCTGAGGCAGCAATAGAAGCCTTCTAGGTCGATATAAATCCTAATTAGATTAGAAATGGTTCTGTTAGCAACTGAGCTAGGCGTCAGCACAGGCTAAAGAATTAATGGTCTCATCAACGATCCAGATACATACTTTGATATTCATCTGATTCATTCGGATCATACATCGTGGCGATGTGATGATCGAATAAATCACATCAGATGATAATCATGCAAATCTGCTGATGAAGCTTTTCCTCAGAAATTTGAGCCAACCGTACATAGTTCGGGTGTCAGACACTTGAGTGACTGGCTATAGGCCAAGTGGGAGATTTTTGGACAATTATGACCCATAGCGTCACTATTTGTACAGATCATGGTGTTGTTGTACAAATTAACTATGTGACAAAGGAGATTGCTCTCTTATCATTTGTGATTAGATCACCTAGATATATAAATGATAGGAGGTCTCTATGATTAGTTCCTGGATTGAGAATGATATGAGACAGTATCAGTCCATGAAGGATAAATCATTAAAAATCCCTAGTCAGAGTATTATTGAGATTGGACATCGATAAATACGTAAAAGACTAGTATTACACTTGTGCGCGTTGTGAGGGCATAACGACATAGTTCTCATATATTTGGGTATAGGATAGTCATGCAAGTGTAATAGGAGGTTGTGTTTTACCGATGGTACGGGAAACAGCTTCGCTCTGGATAGACCCCCTCAGAATTCCATTGGTAGTATGACTATGTGTCTATGGAAGTTCGAAATCAGGGTAGGTGTATTTGGTCTTAACCTGAGACTTGCACCGCTAATACTTGGGACAATCAATATACTTTGGTTGCGGTCGTCTAGGGCTTTAACAGGTTCTGTGTACACCTATGCTGGGTATATTGAGAATCGTAGTGTATTGGGTGTGATGTGAAGATGGAAGTGTCACTCCAGTCATATAGAGATGATGGTCACGTAGGATACGGTACTAGTACTCTTAAGTACTGCAGTCATCGGGATAAAATGACAAGGTCATGTTTATCCGATTATAGAGACTAGTTACCAGACATCCGATATGTGCTTCGTACGGGGCAAACACAATTCCAGCCCCAGGCCTAGCACGTGATCATCTGATACTGGATCGACATACACGATACTACGTATACTACGCATGATATAGATCTTTTATTCTTGTAAGGATATTTCTGGAGAATTGGGTAGGCATGGCGCTTTGCTAGAAGCCAACCTTGTCTTGTAAATCGGTATAAACATAGTACTAAGTACTTACATGTTCGGATAGTCCGACGACCGAATTTACTGCCAACATATCTGGGGATCTCATAGGTCGCTTCCCAAAGATTCACCGATGACGTATGACTCGCACTTTAATTAATCTGGGATTAATAAGATGAGAGAGAAAATTAATCTGGGATTAATTGCGAAGATATTTTATCTGAGATAAAATATCATTTAAAGAGAGATAACGATTAATTTGGAATTAATCGATAAATTAATATATTCGATATATTAAACGAAATTGGATTTCGACGCGGAATTAAAATTAGATTTTAATTCGGACGAACGAATTAATTTAGAATTAATTCGTTAGCGACGTGAATAGTGATTTTGCTATGCGTAATCATTTAATTACGACACAACGGAAAATTCGTTAATTTGGAATTAGCGAACCCGAGCTCGAGATTATTTGCGAGCGCATTCGCATTTCGAATTCGAGTGCGGCACGCAAGTCATATCAAACGTCGAATCGCTAGTCGCATCAAACGTCAAATCATTAGTCACTTTGAGTGATGTGACAACTTGTCACTTGATTTGATTGATTGATGGATTGATGCAAGTTGATGGTGGAGTGTTAAACACTCAAGTGTGATGGCATGATAGACATTTAATATATTTAAATGTTTGGTATTTGTTTTTGGAAATCAATTAATTGATTTTTGGAAAATCAAATAAGTGGTATTTGATACACTTTTAGCCATCCAACACACAACTTAACACAATCTCTCCTCTCTTTTCCCTCCTCTCTCTCTCGCCCAACATGGGCAAATTCTTCACTGGTTTTTCGGGGAAATGCCGAGAAGTTGGGAAGCAAGTGTGGGAAATTTATGGCAAATTTCTCAAGAGCTAGCACTCCGAGAGACATGCGAAGGTGATAGGGAAGTCCACCCATGAGCCGTGAATCATTTCGCGAAGCTTGGAGCTTGACAGAAGACCTCAAAAGGCCAAAAATGGTGGGCTGTGACAGTGGACTACCGAGCATGCAGTGAGCAAATTTTCAGTTTTTTGTTCGTATTCGCGTCGCTCAACCGATCAATGTGAGTATTCCGCAACTTCATTGATTTGTATTCACACTTGTTTCATGCATGTTTAATGATCTTGGGACCTTAGGAAACTACAACAGTATGGACAAGGAAGACATGAAGGAAGTGAATGTGGGGCAAGGCTCCGGCTTCAGGTATGTTTGTTATAAACATGTCCATGTTAGAGATATTCCCTATACCCAACTTGTGGATGGGTTATATGTACATGTATTTGCAATATTTTAATTAATTAATAAAATAGAAATCTTTATTATGCGTGTCTTACATAAATTATATGAATCATCAAACACTGTAATAAAACCCTTAGAGTAATAAGATGATGGCTTCCACGCCTTATGAGAATCATTACTCTCAAAAATTCATAGTCATAGTTTTGTGAATAATCTGGGCGTTCACAAAGCGGAGAGACTAGCATGATGATATGATCCGCCCTTAAGTGGGGTAGCCGATCTCATATGATACTAGCGGAGATCCGTCCGCTTGGTGTATCACATGGATGCATGAGTTGCTCGTGTCAATCGAACTGACCACCGAAAGTTTTCACATGGAATGTTTATCCCATGTGTCTGTGAGAACTTTCATGTATCGATTGTATGACTAGTCCTTGGACTTGAGGTCCTTACAATCTTATGTGTGGATCAAATGACTTTGACATTCTCCTTCCCCTGTTCAAAAGATCGGGTCATAAGGGTATGATTGGGTCATTTGTTGAAACACATGAAGTTTGTAAAGTTACAACAGAGAATCGCCACTCTCTTGGATAATATTTTCTTATAAGAGTAGTATTCCAGTTTGTGGGTTGATATGTGTGATCAGTGCTTGATATTGTGGCCGCAGAGGAAGAATCATGTGAGATTCTTGGGTTAGAATGATTCATGACACTATCAACATCATACATTTGAATATATGGGTAGACACTTTCCATACCCTAGGTCAAACGATGGGGATACAGTGAGGCGAGGGACCGTATCATATGTAAATCGCATACATAATGGGTATATATCTTTCCTTCTCATTTGGGGGCATTGACATGTTGCTAGATGTCAACCTTGGTCATTAAAATCGAACGACCATCTGATTGGAGGATAATTTATGTTCGATTAATTTATCACGATTCATTTCATGTCCAACTTGAGGGGAACCCAAAAGGGCACACACAACAAAGTCGAAATCAATGGTTAACAGTGCACAATATAAATTTAACACCATATATGATTGTTGTAGGAATTGTTCATAAATGGTTCAATGTGTTTAATTATTGAACAAATCATTTATGAAGTTCCAAAGTGGCTTAGGGATTGGTGAATGACTATAGGGGCACTTTGGGAATTGGAAAAATGAATAAGAAAAAAAAAATCTGCGTTTTTTTTATTTTTTATTTTTATTATTTGTTTTGAATTCCAATTCGACCCAAACTCTTATTAGGGTTTTATAATCTCATTAAACCACTATATTAAGATCCAATGGATAAGATTTAATTAGCATTTATCCAACATCGGTTTCTTAATTAATTTTGTTGTATTTGGAGCACCTATATAAACCAAAGAATTCCTTACAAATTTTTACACCAAAACCATTCATATATTGGGTTTATATAAGTGAGCAACTCTAAAGTTTAAGAGTAAGCCACTGATTTTGAGGATCCTTAAGTCTAATTGACTATAGGAATCTCAAGTTAAAAGTTTTGAGGTATTTGCCTAGGCTAGCACCAAGGGCAAAATACCCGTGCACTCAAGGCGTAGTCTTGCCGTTGCGTTTTGGCTTTGGTGTGTGCACCTTTGGAGGCCACACACTTGGGTGGCTCTTTGGAACGTGGAAGAGCTTACTGAGTTCGAGAAAAGCTTGTAGATTGGAGGGAGGACTGGATGAGTCTTCGGTTCAAGTAAGTCTTTTTATTTCCTTATTTTAATTAGAGTTCTTATGATAGTTAGCATGTTTAGGTTTATGTTCTTTGCATGTTTTATGAGTTTTTATGCTTAGAATATATAGTAACATGCCTAAGCTTATAGAATAATCAAAACAAATGGGTCTTGGGCAAAGGGATAGCGGCATCATAATTTTTAATTTTACGCTGCGCACTCGCGGCCGCTTCCCAACAGTGGTATCAGCGCGCCGTTTTTGTTTTGATTAGTTCTCTCTCATTTGAACTCGAAATTGGGTGTGTAAAAGCTCGTTGGAAAGCTAACACCCTGAACTTACTTTTAGGCACACGTGTTGCATGATTTGGTTAATATTTGAATTATGAAATTGCATTTAAAGTTCACGCATCAGTAAAAAATGTGAATAGTAAATTTATTTGATTAAAATAAAATGCAATATCATAATTAAATATTAATCAAAGTTATTTAATGCCTAAAATAATTCCAACATATTAAAACTCATATGCTTGATGATTCTATGTATGATTAGAATTGGCATGATTATTTTAGGGTGCAAGCATCTAGAGACTTTCTAAGGAAATAAAGAGTGTATTGCTTATCCCTTAGCTAAGTAATTATTTCGTGATGAACTTAGAGATTTATTACCTTTAAGGCTAATAAATATAAATCACTTGTTTATATTAAAAGATATTATAAAATATACAAGTGGGGTGGGACCAAGGCGTTAATAAAACTTTCCAAACTAAAGTTAATTTAACCAAAGGTATTACTAGAGTTAGATAATGATTTGATGTCTTCTTCACTCACTACCTTTTTATAGCCAAAAGGAAAAGCTGTAAGACATCTAGATAATCATTTACTCAAAGCTTACCTTAAAGCATATTTAAAGTGTTGGACTAATTTGGAGGATCTATTGTTTATTCCTGTCACCAAGGCAATAAGAGCCTAAGAGGTAAGGGTATTTAAGAGAGTTCGCTCCACCCTCCCTCTGGGGAATTTTCAATGGAGGATTCCATTTGACAATTATTCACTTAAACTTGCTAAAATCCTCAATAATAATTTACGTCTAAAATTTGCCTCCCATTGTAAAGCATAGACCCAAATGGCTTAAACCGTATTGGCAGGACTAGGCTTTACCAGACTGGCCAATACCAATTTGTCCCTAAATCGTACTATTGAAAATGGTTTGACTTTTCTGAGTCATAAGACGTAGCGACCCTTAGGCATGGTCTTATAACTTAGTGGCAAAGATTGGGTGTCTACAAGGACTAACATAAGATATGGCATGTTTGATTGCCCAACCCAATGATCAAGGAATTGTGATTTATATCATAAATTGGTTGAGAACCTACCTAATTATCGTATTTTATAACGACCGACCCTAGTCGGAGTTGTGAAATAATGATAATGGGATCCTTGCCCATAAGAAATCCATCATATTGGGGTTGATGCGATTTGCTTAAAATTTTAAAATAATTGAGTGAGAGCAACTTCATAATACTAAAAGCCCATGTTATTATGAAACATTAATGAAAACATATTCCTAATTTTAACATTCTCTCTTAACAGGTGGGTTAAAATATTTCACAAACATTCAAATGGAAAACAGAATATCACTTCGTTCCATCCTTGATGAGTATAAGCTCAAAGAGGACAACTATAATGACTGGTTTAGAAACCTTAAAATTGTCTTACGACAAGAAAAGATTTTCTATGTTCTTGAAAGACCATTTCCCCCTGAACCCGCAGAAGATGCTAACCAAAATACATTTGATGCATGAGCAACATTTTGCATAATGCTTGGCTCTATGTCGGACGAACTTTAGAAAGCTCACGAAGATATGAATGCTCAAACCATCATCTTTCACTTGAAGGAGTTGTATGTAACTTCCATTCATACCGTGAGATTCCAAGTGTCATGTGCCTTATTCCAAACAAGGTATACGGAAGGATTTGTTAGTGGACATGTGCTTAAGATGATTGGCCACATTGAAAAATTGGCCAACCTCGGATTCATCATGGATCATGAGATATGTCACGATCTAATTCTTCAGTCTTTACCAAAAGAATTCTCTAACTTTATTATGCAGTTTCATCTTTCTGATAAAGAAGCTACTTTTGCAGAATTACACAATCTGATAAAGTAAGCAGATAATGACTTGAAATCGGAGCTTAAAACCTCTGTCATGCTTACGGGTACGGACCTGAAGCCACGAGGCCCAAAGAAAAATAAGGGCAATGCCAAGGCTCCAGATCACCTAAAGCCCAATGGTAAGGTGGAGAAGAAAAATGGAAAAGGGAAATGTTTCTTTTGTGGAAAGAAGGATCATTGGAAGAAAGACTGCAGATCCTTGAAAGCCAATGAAGCTAGGGAAGCCCAAGAGGCCAAGAAGCCCAATGCTTCAGGTATGTTGTATATGATTGAACTATATTCTCAAAACTCTGAACCTTCTACTTGGGTACTTGACACCGGTTGTGGGACTCACTTGTGTAACAATGTGCAGGGCCTGAGAAACAGTAGGAGACTCCGTCATGGGGAGGTTGACTTACGCATGGGTAATGGAGCAAAACTTGCTACATTGTGCATGAAGACTTCTTCATTAGTTTTACCGAATGGTTTAGTTTTAGACTTAGAAGATTGT
Organism: Zanthoxylum bungeanum; assembly: GCA_019454045.1. Lineage (NCBI taxonomy): Eukaryota > Viridiplantae > Streptophyta > Magnoliopsida > Sapindales > Rutaceae > Zanthoxylum > Zanthoxylum bungeanum. Next base: position 93,307 of record SKCR01027643.1, read on the forward strand.
GTTTATGTACCTTCTCTAGTAAAGAACATCATTTCAATTTCTTCTTTATGTAATAAAGGCTTTTCATGTCTAATAAGTTGTAATGAATGTTCTATTTATTTCAATGAAATAAAATATGGAGATGGTATTTTGAATAATGGTATCTATGTCTTACAAACTAACAAAGAATGTTCAACCTCTAATATATACAACGTTAACTCGAATAATCTCAATGAATCACTTCTATGGCACAGTCGCTTAGTTCATATCAATGAAACAAGATTAACTAAGCTACATAAGGATGGGTATTTCAGACCCTTCAAATATGAACCTTATGGAACTTGTAAGTCTTGTTTACTTGGTAAAATGACCAAATTACCCTTCAAAGGTAAATAACAGCGTGCAGCGGAGATATTAGAACTCATACACTCTGATGTATGCGGACCAATGTCAGTCACCGCTAGAGGTTGATTCTCCTACTTTATTACCTTTATCAATGATCACTCGCGATATGGGTATGTGTACCTTATACGGTACAAATCTGAAGCCTTTGAGAAATTCAAAGACTTCAAAGCTGAAGTAGAAAACCAACTTAATAAAAATATTAAGTCACTAAGGTCTGACCGAGGTGGTGAATACTTAAGCGACGCATTTCAAGATTACTTGAGAGAAAATGGCATTGTTTCCCAGTGGACTCCTCCGAGAACTCCACAGCATAATGAGGTCTCCGAAAGGAGAAATCGGACATTATTAGATATAGTCTGATCAATGATGCCAGACACGAATCTACATCTTTCATTTTGGGGTCTTGCTTTAGAAACTGTAACACTACTAGTAAACCAAGTTCCTTCCAAGACTGTTAGTCAAACACCATATGAGTTATGGTCTGGGAAACGTCCTAGTCTTAGTTATCTAAGAGTTTGGGGATGTGACGCATATGTTAAGCTCACACAAACTAACAAATTGGATGATAAGGCAGTTAAATGTAAGTTTGTAGGATATGCCTTGAACTCAAGAGCATACGTGTTCTATATCCCAAATGAACAAAGAACATTTGTCTCACGAAATGCTAAATTTCTAGAGAATGAATTCCTTCTCAAGAAATATATTGGGAGTAGACTTGACCTCGATGAGGTACGAGAATAACAAACTAACATAGAACTAAACCCCAGGCCCCTCAAAAGGGCAGCGACGGAACAACCACAAGGTTATGAACTTAGAAGGTCTGGTAGGGAAAGATATGAGCATGAAAGATATGGTTTCCATATTGATAAGGTATATGATCAGGTCATTGATAATGACGATCCCACCAGTTATGACGAAGCAATGTGTGCCATTGATTCACTCAAGTGGCTTGAGGCCATGAAATCAAAAATAGACTCTATGTATCAGAATCAAGTCTGGGACTTGATGGATGCACCTGAAGGGATAAAACCCATAGGCTGCAAGTGGATTTACAAGTGTAAAACTGATGCAGAAGGCAACATCCAAACCTATAAGGCCAGGTTTGTGGCGAAATGTTATCGACAAATCCAAGGAATTGACTATGATAAAACCTTCTCGCATGTTGCAATGATAAAGTCCATTCGAATTTTACTGGCACTAGCTGCACACTTTGATTATGAGATTTGGCAGATGGACGTCAAAACAACTTTCCTTAATGGGAACCTCGTAGAGGAAGTCTATATGACACAACCTGAGGGGTTTGCATCTAAGAATGATCATAATAAAGAATACAAGCTTAAACGATCCATTTATGGACTCAAGCAAGCCTCCAGAAGTTGAAATATATGATTTGATGAGACAATCAAAGAATTTGACTTCATCAAAAATGTAGACGAGCCTTGTGTTTACAGGAAAAGTAGTGGGAGTGCTATTATATTTCTTGTATTATATGTCGATGACATATTAATCAGCGGGAATGATATTCTCATGATGTAAGCCACCAAGCAATGGTTATCTCAGAATTTCTCCATGAAAGATTTGGGAGAAGCAGCCTATATCCTCGGCATTAAGATCTACTGTAATAGATCTAAGAGGTTGTTAGGACTTTCTCAATCTACGTACATAGATAAAGTTTTGAAAAGATTCAAAATGGAAGATTCCAAAAGAGATAATTTACCTACTTGTCATGTAATCAAATTATCTAAGGAGCAATGTCCACATACTCCTTTAGATAGAGAGCGTATGAGTAGGATCCATTATGCTTCAACAATAGGATCGATCATGTACGCCATGCTATGTACAAGACCTGATGTCTCTTATGCTCTTAGCATAACGAGCAGGTATCAGGAAAATCCTTGTGAGCAACATTGGGCAGCTGTCAAAACAATCCTCAAGTATTTGAGAATAACTAAGGATGTGTTCTTGACATACGAAGATTGTTCTGAGATGAAAGTCATTGGTTAATGTGATGCGAGCTTTCAGAACGATATGGATGACAACAGATCGCAAACAGGATATCCGTTACTATGAATGGCGGAGCTGTCAGTTGGAAAAGCTAAAGCAGTCAACTACAGCGGACTCCACCACTGAAGCCGAGTATATTGCAGCATCTGAGGCAGCTAAAGAAGCATTCTGGATAAAGAAGTTCATCACGAAGCTGGAAGTGCTTCCCGTGTTAAAGAATGGCATCACGATGTACTGTGACAACACGGGCGCCATTGCTAAATCAAATGAACCAAGGTCCCACCAGAAATCCAAGCATGTACTCAGGAGATTTCATCTCATCAGGGAGATTGTTGAGAGAAAATAAGTTATTATAGAGAAAATACCCATAGAAGATAATCTTGCAGATTCTCTGACTAAGGGGCTGACTCAACAAAAGCATGATAGACACACCCAAGAGTATGGTGTCCAGATTCATACTAGTTGGCTATAGTGCAAGTGGGAGATTGTTAGGGACATGCCCTATACCCAACTTGTGGATGGGCTATATGTACATGTATTTGCAATATTTTCAATCATTAATAAAATGACAATCTTTATTATACGTGTCTTACATAAATTATATGAATCATCAAACACTGTAATAAAACCCTTAGAGTAATAAGATGATGGCTTCCACGCCTTATGAGAATCATTACTCTCAAACATTCCTAGTCATAGTTTTATGAATAATATGGGCGTTCACAAAGCGGAGAGACTAGCATGATGATATGATCCTCCCTTAAGTGGGGTAGCCGATCTCATAGGCTACTAGTGGAGATCCGTCCACTTGGTGTATCACATGGATGCATGAGTTGCTCGTGTCCATCGAACTGACCGCCGAGAGTTTTCACATGGAATGTTTATCCCATATGTCTGTGAGAACTTTCATGTATCGATTATATGACTAGTCCTTAGACTTGAGGTATTTACAATCTTATGTGTGGATCAAATAAATTTGACATTCTCCTTCCCCGGTTCAAAAGATCCGGTCATAAGGGTATGATTGGGTCATTTGTTGAAACACATGAAGTTTGTAAAGATACAACAGAGAATCGCCACTCTCTCGGATAATATTTTCTTATAAAAGTAGTATTCCAGTTCACGAGTTGATATGTGTGATCAGTGCTTGAGACTGTGGCCGCAGCGGAAGAATCATATGAGATTCTTGGGTTAGCACGATTCATGACACTATCAACAGCATACATTTGACTATATGGGTAGACATTTTCCATACCCTAGGTCAAACGGTGGGGATACAGTGAGGCGATGGACCGTATCATATGTAAATCGCATACAGAATTTATATATATCTTTCCTTCTCATTTTAGGACCTTGGCATGTTGCTAGATGTCAACCTTGGTCATTGAAATCGAACGACCATCTGATCGGAGGATAATTTATGTTCGATTAAATTATCACGATTCATTTCATGTCCAACTTGAGGGGAACCCAAAAGGTCACACATAAAAAAGTCAAAATCAATGGTTAACAGTGCACAATAGAAATTTAACAGCATATATGATTGCTGTAGGAATTGTTCATAAATGGTTCAATGTGTTTAATTATTGAACAGATCATTTATGAGGTTCCAAAGTGGCTTAGGGATTGGTGAATGACGATATGAGCACTTTGGGAATTGGAAAAATGAATAAGAAAAAAATCTACGTTTTTTTTTTTTTTTTTTTTATTTGTTTTGAATTCCAATTCGGCCCAAACTCTTATTAGGGTTTTATAATCTCATTAAACCATTATATTAGGATCCAATGGCTAAGATTTAATTATCATTTATCCCACATCGGATTCTTAATTAATTTTGTTGTATTTGGAGCACCTATATAAACCCAAAGAATTCTTTACAAATTTTTACACCAAAACCTTTCATATCTTGGATTTATATAAGTGAGCAACTCTAAAGTTTAAGAGGAAGCCACTGATTTTGAGGATCCTTAAGTCTAATTGACTAGAGGAATCTCAAGTTAAAAGTTTTGAGGTATCTGTCTAGGCTATCACCAAGGGCAAAATACCTGTGCACTCAAGGCGTAGTCTTGCCGTTGAGTTTTGGCTTTGGTGTGTACACCTTTGGAGGCCACACACTTGGGTGGCTCTTTGGAACGTGGAAGAGCTTGCTGAGTTCGAGAAAAGCTTGTAGATTTGAGGGAGGACTAGAGGAGTCTTCGGTTCAAGTAAGTCTTTTTCTTTTTTTATTTTAATTAGAGTTCTTGTGATAGTTAGCATGTTTAGGTTTATGTTTTTCCATGTTTTATGAGTTTTTATGCTTAGAATATATAGTAACATGCCTAGGCTTGTAGAATAATCAAAACAAATGGGTCTTGGGCAAAGGGATAGCGGCATCATAATTTTTAATTTTCCGCTGCGCACTCGCGGCTGCTTCCTAACAGTCCACTATTAGTTTTAAGAATTGGATTTTGATACTGGATGTGGTACATAAAAATATGTACTGATGTGCAGAATCTGTTGATTAGTAGGAGACTGGCTTCATATGAGATCGACCTACAAGTCAGAAACAGGACGAGAGTCGATGTTTTGGCCGTAGAAACCTAAGTTTTGGAACTGTCCTTAGGGCATGTACTTAAATTAGAATATTGTTATAATGTACCTAGTTTGACTAGAAACATTATCTCTGTATCTAGTTTAACCCGTTGGGGGTATACCTTTATGTTCCGAAACACCAGGTGTTTTGTTTATAAAGATGATATTGAGATATACACATTAGATGTGAATAACCGTCTTTATATTTTGAATATCAATGAATCTCAAACATATAAAATGACAAACAAAAGGCTCAAACTGAGTAAATCAGATGAGACTTATTTGTGGCATTGTTGTCTGGGACACATTAACAAGACTTGTGTAGGGAAGCGGTCGCGAGTGCGCAGCGGAAAATCAAAATTATTATGCCGTTTTCCCTTTTCCCAATACCCATTTGTTTTGATTATTCTACAAGCCTAGACATGTTACTATATATTCTAATCATAAAACTCATAAAACATTCAAATAACATAAACCTAAACATGCTAACTATCATAAGAACTCTAAATAAAATAAAGAAATCAAAAGACTTACTTGAACCGTAGACTCCTCCAGTCATCCCTCCAATGTACAAGCTTTTCTCGAACTAAGCAAGTTCTCCCACGTTCCAAAGAGCCACCCAAGTGTGTGGCCTCCAAAGATGCACACACCAAAGCCAAAACTCAACGGCAAGACTACGCCTTGAGTGCAAGGGTATTTTTCCCTTGGTGCTAGCCTAGGCAAATACCTCAAAACTTTTAACTCGAGGTTCCTCTAGTCAATTAGACTTAAGGATACTCAAAATCAGTGGCTTACTCGTAAACTTTAGAGTTGCTCACTTATATAAACCCAAGATATGAAAGGTTTTGGTGTAGCAAATTTGTGAAGAATTCTTTGGGTTTATATAGTGCTCCAAAGACAACAAAATTAATTAAGAATCTGATGTGGGCTAAAAGCTAATTTAATCTTAGCCATTGGATCTTAATTTAGTGGTTTAATGAGATTATAAAACCCTAATAAGAGTTTGGGCCGAATTGAAATTCAAAACAAATAAAAAAATACTATTCACGTTACTATTCATGTGAATAGTAATTTTTTTTATTCCAATTCCCAAAGTGCCCCTATCGTCATTCACCAATCCCTAAGCCACTATGGAACCTCATAAATGATCTGTTCAATAATTAAACACATTGAACCATTTATGAACAATTCTTACAGCAATCATATATGTTATATTTATATTGTGCACTGTTAACCATTGATTTCGACTTTGTTGTGTGTGACCTTTTGGGTTCCCCTCAAGTTGGACATGAAATGAATCGTGATAATTTAATCGAATATAAATTATCCTCCGATCAGATGGTTTCGATTTCAATGACCAAGGTTGACATCTAGCAACATGACAAGGCCCCCAAATGAGAAGGAAAGATATATATACCCATTCTGTATGCGATTTACATATGATACGGTCCCTCGCCTCACTGTATCCCCACCTATTGACCTAGGGTACGGAAATTGTCTACTCATATGGTCAAAGGTATGATGTTGATAGTGTCATGAATCGTGCTAACCCAAGAATCTCACATGATTCTTCCGTTGTGGCTACAGTCTCAAGCACTGATCACACATATCAACCTATGAACTGTAATACTACTCTTATAAGAAAATATTATCCGAGAGAGTGGCGATTCTTTGTTGTATCTTTACAAACTTCATGTGTTTCAACAAATGACCCAATCATACCCTTATGACCGGATCTTTTGAACCGGGGAAGGAGAATGTCAAATTTATTTGATCCACACATAAGATTGTAAAGACCTCAAGTCTAAGGACTAGTCATATAATCGATACATGAAAGTTCTCACAGACACATGGGATAAACACTCCATATGAAAACTTTCGGCGGTCAGTTCGATGGACACGAGCAACTCATGCATCCATGTGATATACCAAGCGGACGGATCTCCGCTAGTAGCCTATGAGATCGGCTACCATACTTAAGGGCGGATCATATCATCATGCTAGTCTCTCCGCTTTGTGAATGCCCAGATTATTCACAAAACTATGACTAGGAATATTTAAGAGTAATGATTCTCATAAGGCGTGAAAGCCATCTTCTTATTACTCCAAGGGCTTTATTACAGTGTTGATGATTCATATAAGTTATGTAAGACACCTATAATAAAGATTTCCATTTTATTAATTAATGAAAATATTATAAATACATGTACATATAGCACATCCACAAGTTGGGTATAGGGCATATCCCTAACAATCTCCCACTTGCACTATAGCCAACTAGTATGAATCTGGACACCATACTCTCGGGTGTGCCTATCATGCTTTTATTGAGTCAGCCCTTTAGTCAGAGAATATGCAAGATTATCTTGTGTGGGTATTTTCTCTATAATAACTTATTTTCTCTCAACAATCTCCCTGATGAGATGAAATTTCCTGAGTAGATGCTTGGATTTCTGGTGGGACCTTGTTTCCTTCGATTGAGCAATGGCGCACGTGTTGTCACAGTACATCGTGACACCATTCTTTATCGCGGGAAGCACTTCCAGCTCCTTGATGAACTTCTTTATCCAGACTACTTCTTTAGCAGCCTCAGATGTTGCAATATACTCGGCTTCAGTGGTGGAGTCCGCTGTAGTTTACTACTTTGAGCTTTTCCAACTGACAGCATCGCCATTCAAAGTAAATAGATATCCTGTTTGCGATCTGCTGTCATCCCTATCGGTCTGAAAGCTCGCATCATAGTAACCAATGACTTTCATCTCAGAACAATCTCCGTATGTCAAAAACACATCCTTAGTTCTTCTCAGATACTTGAGGATTGTTTTGACAACTGCCTAGTGTTGCTCACCAGGATTTGTCTGATACCTGCTCGTTATGCTAAGAACATAAGAGACATCAGGTCTTGTACATAGCATGGCGTACATGATCGATCCTATTGCTGAAGCATAAGGGATCCTACTCATACGCTCTCTATCTGAAGGAGTATGTGGACATTGCTCCTTAGATAATTTGATTTCATGACAAGTGGGTAAATTACCTCTTTTGGAATCTTCCATTTTGAATCTTTTCAAAACTTTATCTATGTACGTAGATTGAGAAAGTCCTAACAACCTCTTAGATCTATTACGGTAGATCTTAATGTCGAGGATGTAAGCTGCTTCTCCCAAATCTTTCATGGAGAAATTCTGAGATAACCATTGCTTGGTGGCTTGCATCATTGGAATATCATTCCCAATGATTAATATGTCATCGACATATAATAAAAGAAATAAAACAGCACTCCCACTACTTTTCCTGTAAACATAAGGCTCGTCTACATTTTTGATGAAGTCAAATTCTTTGATTGTCTCATCAAATCGTATATTCCAACTTCTGGAGGCTTGCTTGAGTCCATAAATGGATTGTTTAAGCTTGCATACTTTATTATGATCACCCTTAGATGCAACCCCTCAGGTTGTGTCATATAGACTTCCTCTACGAGGTTCCCATTAAGGAAAGTTATTTTAACCCACCTATTAAGAGAAAATGTTAAAATTAGGAATATGTTTTCATTAATGTTTCATAATAACATGGGCTTTTAATATTATGAAGTTGCTCCCACTCAATTGTTTTAAAATTTAAAGCAAATCGCATCAACCCCAATATGATGGATTTCTTTTGGGCAAGGATCCCATTCTCATCATTTCATAACTCCGACTAGGGCCGGTCGTTATAAAATATGATAATTAGGTAGGTTCCCAACCGATTTAGGATATAAATCACAATTCCTTGATCATTGGGTTGGGCAATCAAACATGCCATAATTTATGCTAGTCCTTGTGGACACCCAATCTTTGCCACTAAGTTATAAGACCATGCCTAAGGTTCGCTGCGTCTTATGACTCAGAAAAGTCAAACCATTGTCAATAGTATGATTTATGGACAAATTGGTATTGGTTAGTCTGGTAAAGCCTAGTCCTGCCAATACGGTTTAAGCTTTTTGGGTCTAGACTTTACAATGGGAGGCAAATTTTAGACTTAAATTATTATTGAGGATTTTAGCAAGTTTAAGTGAATAACTGTCAAATGGATTCCTCCATTGAAAATTCCCCAGAGGGAGGGTGGAGCGAACTCTCTTAAATACCATTACCTCTTAGGCTCTTATTGCCTTGGTGACATTAATAAACAATAGATCCTCCAAATTAGTCCAACACTTTAAATATGCTTTAAGGTAAGCTTTGAGTAAATGATTATCTAGATGTCTTCACAGCTTTTCCTTTTGGCTATAAAAAGGTAGTGAGTGGAGGAAGACACCAAATCATTATCTAACTCTAGTAATACCTTTGGTTAAATTAACTTTAGTTTGGAAAGTTTTAATAACCCCTTGGTCCCAACCCACTTGTATCTTTTATAATGTCTTTTATTATAAACAAGTGATTTATATTTATTAGCCTTAAAGGTAATAAATCTCTAAGTTCATCACGGAATAATTACTTAGCTAAGGGATAAGCAATACACTCTCTATTTCTTAGAAAGTCTCTAGATGCTTGCACCATAAAATAATCATGTCAATTCTAATCATACATAGAATCATCAAGCATATGAGTTTTAATATGTTGGAATTATTTTAGGCATCAAATAACTTTGATTAATATTTAATTATGATATTTCATTTTATTTTATTCAAATAAATTTACTATTCACATTTTTTTACAGACGTGTGAACTTTAAATGCAATTTCACAATTCAACTCTTAACCAAATCATGCAAAAATTGTGCCTAAAATTAAGTTCAGGGTGTTAGCTTTCCAACGAGCTTTTAAACACCCAATTTCGAGTTCAAATGAGAGAGAAATAATCAAAACAGAAACGGTGCTCTGATACCACTGTTGGGAAGCGGTCGCGAGTGCGCAACGGAAAATCAAAATTATTATGCCTCTTTCCCTTTGCCCAAGACCCATTTGTTTTGATTATTCTACAAGACTAGGCATGTTACTATATATTCTAAGCGTAAAACTCATAAAACATGCAAAGAACATAAACCTAAACATGCTAACTATCATAAGAACTCTAAATAAAATAAAGAAAGGAAAAGACTTACTTGAACCGTAGACTTCTTCAGTCATCCCTCCAATCTACAAGCTTTTCTCGAACTCAGCAAGCTCTTCCACGTTCCAAAGAGCCAACCAAGTGTGTGGCCTCCAAAGATGCACACACCAAAGCAAAAACTCAACTGCAAGACTACGCCTTGAGTGCACGGGTATTTTGCCCTTGGTGCTAGCCTAGGCAAATACCTCAAAACTTTTAACTCTAGGTTCCTCTAGTCAGTTAGACTTAAGGATCCTCAAAATCAGTGGCTTACTCTTAAAATTTAGAGTTGCTCACTCATATAAACCCAAGATATGAAAGGTTTTGGTGTAGCAAATTTGTGAAGAATTCTTTGGGTTTATATAGTGCTCCAAAGACAACAAAATTAAATAAGAATCCGATGTGGGATAAAAGCTAATTTAATCTTAGCCATTGGATCTTAATTTAGTGGTTTAATGAGATTATAAAACCCTAATAAGAGTTTGGGCCGAATTGGAATTCAAAACAAATAATTTTTTTTACTATTCACATGAATAATACTTTTTTTTATTCCAATTCCCAAAGTGCCCCTATCGTCATTCACCTATCCTTAAGCCACTATGGAACCTCATAAATGATCTGTTCAATAATTAAACACATTGAACCATTTATGAACAATTCCTACAGCAATCATATATGTTGTTATATTTGTACTGTGTATTTTTAACCATTGATTTCGACTTTGTTGTGTGTGACCTTTTGGGTTCCCCTCAAGTTGGACATGAAATGAATCATGATAATTTAATCGAACATAAATTGTCCTCCGATCAGATGGTCGTTCGATTTCAATGACCAATGTTGACATCTAGCAACATGCTAAGGCCCCCAAATAAGAAGGAAATATATATATACCCATTATGCATGCGATTTACATATGATACGGTCTCTCGCCTCACTGTATCCCCACCGTTTGACCTAGGGTATGGAAAGTGTCTACCCATATAGTCAAAGGTATGATGTTGATAGTGTCATGAATCGTGCTAACCCAAGAATCTCACATGATTCTTCCGCTGTGGCCACAGTCTCAAGCACTGATCACATATATCAACCCGCGAACTGGAATACTACTCTTATAAGAAAATATTATCCGAGAGAGAGGCGATTCTCTGTTATCTTTACAAACTTCATGTGTTTCAATAAATGACCCAATCATACCATTATGACCGGATCTTTTGAACTGGGGAAGGAGAATGTCAAAGTTATTTGATTCACATATAAGATTGTAAAGACCTCAAGTCTAAGGACTAGTCATATAATCTATACATGAAAGTTCTCACAGACACATAGGATAAACACTCCATATGAAAACTTTCGGTGGTCAGTTCGATGGACACGAGCAACTCATGCATCCATGTGATATACCAAGCGGACGGATCTCCGCTAGTAGCCTATGAGATCGGCTACCCCACTTAAGGGCGGGTCATATCATCATGCTAGTCTCTCCGCTTTGTGAACGCCCATATTATTCACAAAACTATGACTATGAACATTTAAGAGTAATGATTCTCATAAGGCGTGGAAGCCATCGTCTTATTACTCCAAGGGCTTTATTACAGTGTTGATGATTCATATAAGTTATGTAAGACATGTATAATAAAAATTTCCATTTTATTAATTAATGAAAATATTACAAATACATGTACATATAGCCCATCCACAAGTTGGGTATAGGGCATATCCCTAACAACTTGTATATACACACTTTCGAAGAGTAGATACTAGGTCGGATTTGATCATAATTCAAATGATGTCTGCGAATCTTGTTTATTAGGCAAAGTGTCTAAAACACATTTTAATGGTAAAGGTGCAAGTTCCACCGATCTGTTAGCCCTCGTTCATAGTGACGTAAGTGGGCCCATGTCTAGCTTGGCTTGACGTGGATATGAATACTTCGTAACCTTTACGGATGTGGCATCGCATTATGGTTAGTGTATCTTATGAAACACAAGTCAGAAACTTTTGAGAAATTGAAAGAGTTTCGACACGAAGTAGAAAAACAGACCAGTAAAAGTATTAAAACATTACGATTGGACCATGGTGGATAATATTTAAACATATTATTTTCAAGATTACTTGCAAGAGTATGGTATTCTTTCACATTGGACTCCTCCCGGAACACCTCAATTGAGTGATGTGTCCGAACGGAGAAACCAAACTTTGTTGGACATGGTAAGGTTAATGATGAGTTGTACTGAGCTACCAATTTCATTCTGAGGATACGCATTAAAAAGTGCAATACTTATTTTGAATAAGGTTTCATGAAAATCTGTTAGACAGACTTCATATTAGATATGAACATGAAAGAAATCGGGTTTCTCATTCCTGAAGATTTGGGAGTGCTAGGCATACTGTGGGACACAAAAACTGGGCGATGCATGTTGTTCTAGGCTCGCGGCCTAGTTGGGAGTACGGAGTAGCCCGCGGAGGACTAAATCGGAGAATAAATGAGTCGCCACCCGGTGTGAACCGGGAAAATGATTTAAGGCCGCACTCACCCCTCACAAGGGAAGACCTCAAACCATTGGGTTCGGAATGGTCCCTTACTTATATCACTTGTAATGAAATGATTTGTGCAATAATCTAACCAAGCCTAAGCAACATATATTTCCAAGGATAATTTACTCCTAAGTTCGCATGCATAAATCAAGAGTTCATCTAAATTCACATGTAACACATTTTCATATTTGCATACAACTTATTTGCATATAATCTATGTCCGAATTTGCATGCATAAAGATGAATTGAAATACGGCAAGCATACAATGTCATAAACACATTACATTTGATCATAGGCATGCCAGTAGATAATAATTGTACAATCACGCATGAAAGCAAATCGGAATAACGGCAATCATATAACTTCATGAACATGTTGAATGGATGAATGCGGAGGCATAAGTAGATAACTATCGTGTAAACATGCATCATGGAAACGAACATGTGATCTTGTGAACACAATAAATAACTAACTGTGAGAACATGGACAATCAAAAAGGTAAATGACAAAATGAGTATCCGTGCATGAGATATGATGGAAGAGGGCCTGTTTACCGTGGGCGTTCGTAGCCGCGTTCGAACGGTAAACAGAAAGTTCACGTTCGAGTAGCGTTCGTAAATGCGTTCGAACGAACTAAGACAGAAAACATGTGTTCGTGCGGCGTTCTGAAACGCGTTCGAATGGGGTTACAGCAGTGACCTCCAAAATGTAGTAAACAACATGACACATACGTGAACAGATGAATAGATGACACCTAATAAATAATAACGGGCTAAAAGGCGCGGCAAAGTATCGTGGTAAATGATTTTAACCCCTCGACATAGAGGACCTTTAATCCAACTTACTAAGCCCATGCGCTAATAACATAATGCATATAAAAAATAAAGACAATAATATTGGACTTTGTATACCCGATTGAACACATCTTACATTCAACCGAATATACGTCATCTGGCGCGGCGAAGCATCGTGGTAAAGGATTTTAACCCCTCAAAATGGAGGACCTTTAATCCAACTTACTAAGCTCATGCGCTAATAACATAATGCATATAAAAATAAAGAAAACAATATCGGACTTCGTATACCCGATTGAACACATCTTACATTCAACCGAATATACGTCATCCGGCGCGGTGAAGCATCGTGGTAAAGGATTTTAACCCCTCGAAATGGAGGACCTTTAATCCAACTTACTAAGCCCATGCGCTAATAACATAATGCATATAAAAATAAAGACAACAATATCGGACTTCGTATACCCGATTGAACACATCTTACATTCAACCGAATATATATCATCAGGTGCGGCAAAGCATCGTGGTAAAGGATTTTAACCTCTCGAAATGGAGGACCTTTAATCCGATTTACTAAGCCCATGCGCATCACATTATTACATAAACAAATAACATGCAGAAATTAAATAGCGGATAGTAAATGAATCAAAATAATATAAAACAAAATATGCGTCGTTTACTTAAGTGGTACGTGGAGTTGTATCCCAAGTAAAGACCGCATTACCGTCCATTCGGATTCGGCTACGAAATTTATGTCTGGGTTCCAACTGATCCACGTGAGATATTTCATTTTCTGATCCACTCATATTTGTTATTGGCCTTTTGGTGTGTCTTCCCTCTCCCCTAACCCAACGGGAATCTATGATGGCTTTTTGAACACAAGGGTTAGCATGATGCATGTATGCATGAGGTGAATGAGATGCATGTGATACAAGGAATATATCAACTCATTAAAATTCTCACACAAATCGGCCCATCATCATTTTAGAAGCTTTTGGGCTAACTGTCATAGGAGTGAACTCGTCCCAGTTTAAATGGCCCAACAAGTTCACATCTCATGGCAAGAAGTCCAACCGTATCCAAATGATAATGTTCCTAAACACAAACATATAATGGCCCATTGGCGTTTTAGAAGCTTTTGGCCCAATCATCATAAGATATGTTCTTGTCCCAGTTTAAATGGCCCAACAAGCCCATACCTCATGGCAAAAGGTCCGAATGGATCTAAACGACCATGTTCCCAAACACAAGCACAAGTAAATAATTCTTATTAGTTCTACGACTAAGGTTCACATGCGGGTTTACGGGTGTGGACAAAGGCTCTCGCTGACGAAGGATTACCCACAACTAGGTCTCCCCACTCAAGGGTCCGAGCGACCAAGTGAGCGCACCTTTTTTATACACTAAGGTACGTGCCAAGGAGCTATGGTGTGTGACTGACTGTCAAATGGATTTCCCGTTGTAGATTCCCCAGAGGGAGGGTGGAGTGAGGCTCTCTTAAGTACCCAAGCCTCTTAGGCTCTTATCGCTTGGTGTCAGGAATAAACAACGAGTCCTCCAAATTAGTCCATCACAGTAGGCTACGAGTAGATGATTATCTAGGTGCCTTCACAGCTTTTCCTTATAGAAAGGTAGTGAGTGAAGGAAGACACCAAACCATTACCTAGCCTTAAAAGTGCCTTTGATTAAACCTCTTTCAACCCACTATAGGAACAGTTAACTTAAAGCACAAATCATAATATTACAAGACATTATTTCGGGGCCGATTCTCTATCCCCAGTGGAGTCGCCAGAATGTGGGACACAGAAACTAGGCGACACATGCTGTTCCGGGCTCGCGGCCCGGTTGGGAGTATGGAGTAGCCCGCGGGGGACTAAACCGGAGAATAATGGAGTCGCCACCCGGTGTGAACCGGGACAAAGATTTAAGGCCGCACTCACCACTCGCAAGGGAAGACCTCAAACCGTTGGGTTCGGAATGGTCCCTTACTTATGCCACTTGTAATAAAATGATTTGTACAATAATCTAACCAAGCCTAAGCAACATATTTCCAAGGATGATTTACCCCTAAGTTCACATGCATACATCAACAAGTTCATCTAAATTTACATGTAACACATATCTGAATTTGCATACAGCCTATTTTCATGTAATCTATGTCTCAATTTGCATACATAAAAATAAATTAACATACGGCAAGCATACAAGTTAATAAACACATTGTACTCATACATGTGGGGAATACAGATGAACGACACCTACACAATCTTACGTAATACAGAGAAGCAATCAGGTTCATCATACGAAGGGATAGCTATTAGGAACAACTATGTATGAAATCTGATGAAAAGGACTCAGTTCAGTGTGCGCGTTCGCGTAGCGTTCGAGAACGCGTTCGAACGGTAAACAGAAGGTTCACGTTCGTATAGCGTTCGAGAACGCGTTCGAACGGAATCAGACCTGATGCATGAAACACTAAGAAAATGCATGTGCATTCGCGTAGCGTTTGAGAACGTGTTCGAATGGTAAACAGAAGGTTCACGTTCGTATAGCGTTCGAGAATGCATTCGAACAGAACCAGACCTGATGCATGATGAAACTAAGAAAATGCGTGCGCGTTCGCGTAGCATTCGAGAACGCGTTCGAACGGTAAACAGAAGGTTCACGTTCGTGTGGCGTTCGAGAACGCGTTCGAACGGAACCAGACCTGATGCATGCAACACATTCATAGACAAACAAATCCACAACGTGGGACCTCACGTATCCGATTGAACTCATCTCGCATCCAATCGAATATACACCAATTGGCGCGGCAAAGCATCGTGGTAAAGGATTTTAACCCCTCAAAATGGGGGACCTTTAATCCAACTTACTAAGCCCATGCGCTCGATCACATCATACATATAAAAATAAAGACAATAATATTGGCTTCGTATACCCGATTGAACACATCTTACATTCAACCGAGTATACATCGATCGGCGCGGTAAAGCATTGTGATAAAGGGTTTTAACCCCTCAAAATATGGGACCTTTAATCCAACTTACTAAGCCCATTCGCTCGATCACATCATTACATAAACAAATAACATGCGGAAGTCAAGTAACGAATGACAAACAAATCAAAAACAACATAAAACAAAATATGCGCCGTTTACTCAAGTGGTACATGGAGTTGTATCCCGAGTACATATCATACTACCGTCCATTCGGAATCGGCTATGAAATTTATGTCCGGGTTTCCATCATATATACCACGAGAGGTGATACATTTTTCATTTTATTCAAGGGCCACAACATACATCATTTTACAATATATGCATATTTATCTACTCAATGGGCCACAACATGCATTTTAATATAGTAATCATGCGAACAAAACTCAATAAATAATAAAGATAAAACTGAAAACAAGTGTGAAAAATACCCTCAGGTCTAACCTTTTTTGCCGACTTTCAGACTTACGTTTCACGGAGATCGGAAGGGTTAAAGCTCCTCAACTTCTCTAGTTCACTGGTTTAGCGTCTTAGCTCACTGTTTTGCTGTTTTGCTAGCTGTTTCACCTCCGTTTTGCTGTTGTTTTCTCTGTATTCTCTGCTTACTTTTTCAGGTCTTTAAATCTACTGTTTTTGCGTTTTTTAGGGGTCTAAGGGATGTATTTTTTGGTTATTTAAGGAGGCTTAGGGTGCAGTTTTTTTATGTTACTGTTTTAAGGATTTTAGGGACTGTTTTAAGGTGTTTTTCGGTGAAAAGGCTGCAGTTTTCAGGGATGCTGTTTCGGTTTTTTAGTGGACTGTTTTGAAGGTTTATTTTCGGTGAAGTGAGGGTGGAGATGAAGAGAATTGTTTGTGTTGCTTCTTGTTGCTGTATGCGTAAGAGTGCTAGGGTTTCTTGGGCATGTATGGGCGTGAATTGTGAGAGATTGGAGAGGGGGTTGGCTTTGGTTTTGGGTTGTTTATATAGACAAGGGCTAGGGCTTCCCCTTATCTCACAAGGGATAGATTGGATTTGGTGTCAAACAAAGAAAGGATTTGATTGATTGGGGGGACAAATTTTGGTGAATTAGGAAAGTTGAATATTTGATTTATCTTGTTTAGGCATGATATTGGTTAAGTAAGGTATATAATATTTTGGATTAGGAAGTTACAATATTTTAATTTGGTATAATTATATTTTATGTCTTATTTAATTTGGTAAATGACTTAATTAATATTTTATTTAGTTAATATTTTATTTAATTAATATTTAATTTAATTTGGGTGTATTTTAGAGGCCATGGGCGTGTGGGCCTAGGTGGGTGTGGGCGTGGGCTTTGTCTTGGTAAGCTAGATGTTGTGTTGGTTTGGTGAGTGGGTTTGGGCCAAGGTTAAAAGGTTTGCGGGTTTTTTAGGCTAAATGTGCTTTAAAACGGAGGTCCACCAATAAGCCTGAAGCTAAACAAGTGAGTCAAATTTGACAAAGTACTGATTTCCATCTTTTCCCTTCCGACGTCCGTTTCACGCGGCTTCTGCGACTTAAAAGGTAGTGCCTCCAAATGAGACTCATCATCGAGATTTATATGCAAAAATGCAGTGCCTACAATGGTGTTTTCTCATTTTTTGGGAGTAAATGACAATATGAGGGTTCAATTGGTGTGTGCGCGTTCCTGGTTTGAGTGTGGGTATTTAGGTGTTTTTCTGGGTTTTTGTTTGGAAGTAGAAAACATGTGTTTCTAGAGTTTTTGACGTGTTTGTCCTGGTTTTATTCTTTGAATTTACTGTTTTGCCACTGTGAGGACGCTTAGACCTTTTTAGGGTTAGTCACTTGGTAGGGACAATGATAAAGTGAACCCTAAACTTGTATGTTAAGCTCTATTAACCATATGATTAAATTAAAAACTAAGTTGCTCTGAATTAACCTTCCTCATCGGGTCTCCCATTGATAGGAATGTCAAACTCTGAGTCTTCCTCAACAAGTCCCATCAACATCCTACCTCTCCCCGTGCCAACCTTACACTACATAGCTCGAGGTCAGATGGTTCTAATGACTATGACACAACACCGACCCTTTCTGAGGAGGAGAACCAATCCTATAGTCGTAGAGTACCCCGACCCGAGCCAGCCCACCATGATCTTGAATTCGTAAATTTGGACATGAATCGAGCTTCTTCAATAACCGAGGCTGAACTGAACCAGCTGAGGGCGAGGTTCAACATCCCTGAGGCAGTCACTTTATGTGTTTCAGAAGAAGGGGATGAGGCTAGCTAACCCCGTGCCGATCTAATGGCATTATGCGATGAAGATTAAAAAGTGAACACTTAATAAAAGAGAAACTAATCATTTTATAGTTATAATATCATTAATTCTCTTAATTTAACATATTTGTTAAATAATAATTATATTTATGTTTTATTGTGATTTTTATTTTTTATGTAGGTAAATTAATACTTTGGATGCATAACTAGAAAAATGGACTTGATATTTTTAATTTTAAAGGCCATAAACTTAAAAGGGTGTTCTAACATTATACAATTTCGGGAATTTCAACCTTGCATAATTTTCGAATTTTGGCCATAACGTTTTATTTCGATATCGGATTGAGGCGATTCCAGTTCCAGATGAAAGAAGACTCAAATATCTACAACTTGGTCGTTGATAAGATTTTCTAGTTTTGAATTTTTCAAAACCGAAATTGATGAAAAATCCAAAGTATGTTATATGTAATTATTAAAGTCAAATGCAATATATATATATAAAATAAAGTGGAAGATGAAAATCTACCTTTCGGTGGATTGTCAATATGTAAATTTACATGTTTGGTGGAGAAAGCAATTGCAATAAGCAATTGCATAGCAAGATGTGCTCTGCACCTCAGTTTCTTCAGTCTGATTTCCACAATTTTCTTTAAAAATTTGTGGAGTTTCAGCTCTTGTGTGTTTTTTTTTTTAAAAGCTTTCTTGTAATTTTTTTTCTTTCAGTAATAAAAATATGTGTGTTTTTATTCAAATCATGAGTAGCTAATTTCATTTTATCGGGGGTAAAGGGTGAAGCTTTTAATATAAAAATATAAATTAATCTTATTTATATTATAATTTATAAATTGTAATCTAATGGTTAATATTTAATTTAACTATTGACAAACTTTGTTACCACCTATATAGCTGATTTTATTTATTTGACTAGACTTGTTATTGACAAATGTTATCACCGTCTCTACGGCTCGTTTTATATGTTTTGACATAATTAATTCCTGAAATAAATTAACTAGGTAATAATGACAATTATATATATATATATATATTATAAAAAGTAAGATTTCTATAATTGAATTATTAAAAGTGGATCTCTTAGCCCCATCATTTTATTTTATTGTTGCAGTTTAATTAAAATTTTCAATCACTCCAAACAAATCAAACATTTTTATTTTTACTTGAATTGTTATTTTATTTTACTAAATTTACTCCATGTGGATCGACCTTGAACTTACTGGGTTATTTTATTATTTTGACACTCTTATACTTTGGAGTAAAAGAATCATTTTGTGAGTGTGTCAAGTTTTTGGCATCGTTGTCGGAGAATATAATTTTGTAGATAAAATAATAAATTTTCTTTTTCTTTATTTTTATTTTTTTCTTTTCTTTTGTATTTACTTTTTTTATTTGGCCAACCAGAATACTTCATTTTCATTGTCACTGCACTGGCCTATGGCGGCCATTGGCGGCTCTGCTCTGCCACTGCACCAACCTATGACGGCTGACAAAGGCTACTCCCAATGAGAACCGTTACTTTTCTCATAATCATCACAAGTCTTCCAGAAGCTCATCCATCTACTAGGGATATGTCACCATTTTCGAGTAAAGACTTATATATGATTCCGGCCATGTTCCTCGAGTCAGCATACTAAGGTGAATGATGTTTGGCCAGACTCTAGTTTCCTCAACTTAGTCGGGTTGGCTTCATAGATAATCTTGGGTCGGCTTCCACAAATGCTTAAATTCTTCCAAATTTCACTTTTTTTTGGGATCGAGTCGGTATCCCAACCTTTCTCCATCAACAGGTTCTGCTATCAGGAGAACTCTTATGTGTAGAAGGTTTGGGTCCCATTTGTTGAACTTCAGCCCTTCTAGGTCTTTGGGCCTTCAATATCCTCTTTTGTCCAAGTAGAAATCACATTCTACCCTTACTCGGTGTTTGAATTTTTTTGAAGTGAAAAACCACCATCAACAAAACGTATCCGGGATAAATTAAAAATTTAGTATTTACGTAATTAAAGTCAACATAAATTTCATAAGTAGAAAAAAAAAATATACATAGCCAGAGAAATATTGTGAGCTTATACAAAAAGAAATGAGATTTGTATAATAAAATACATAATATTAAAAAAATAGAAAATAAATTTGAGATTTGAGAGAAAAATTTGAGAAGTAACGATTAAAATATACAAGTATGGATGTGTGAAAATGGACAAAATGATGAAAAATCCAAAAAGAAAAAGAAAAGAAACGATTAAAGAAATTTTTTTTTTTTTATTTCATTTAATGAATGAATTTTGTGTGTGTTTTTGTACACCCATAAATTTTTTATAGGCTAGAATTAGGCTATTTACATGAATAAGAAAAATGAAAGGACCTCTGGCAAATTCCTAATCGGCCAAGTCTATTATAGCCCTAGCCCAAATAGAAGGATAAAAAATCATGTAAATTTGCTCCATTAAACCTAGTTCTTTCAAATGTAATATGTGCATGCAATTCACCAATCATTTATTCATTTATTTTGTAGGAACGATTGGGTCCGTCATGTATTTAGATTAATGGAATGATGATTTATAATGAAATGTAATTTTAAAAAATTAAAAATCATTGTTTGGTTGGATGTATGGGGTGGAATGGAGCGGAATAAAAAGAGCTCTTGAGCCATTGAAATCTTACCATCTAAATTGAGGTATTGGGGTGTAACTTCTGGCCTGACTAATAAGAAATTATCTGCTTTGGCGGCCCAATGGATTGGCTCATTACCCTGGCCCTCTGACCCCTCACGGTTTTACTTTTGGCATAGGCACAAGCCCACCTAAAAGACCTCTAATTAGTTAAGGGAATCATATACTTATAAGCACATGCCCAAGATCTCTCCCAAATAATGTGGGATACTACAACCCGCCCACTTGGGGCCCAACGTCCTTGTTGGCACATTTCTAGTTGAGATCTGTCTCTGATACCATTTATAAAATCAGACCCAACTAGTAAGATATTGTCCACTTTGACGGCTCAGTGATTAGCCCAATAACCTGGCCCTCTGGCCCCATTACCATTTGTAAAGTTCGACCCAACTAGTCGGATATTGTTCGTTTTGACGGCCTAGTGATTGACCCAATAATTGGCTATTTGGCCCTTCGTTATTTTATTTTTGGCATGAGTTTAAGCCCACCCAAACGACCTCTAACTAGTTGATGAAATCTTTTACTTACAAGCATATCCCCAAGATCCCCCACATTATGGGATATTATAATCCACCCCTTCGGCCCAACATCATCATTGGTACATTTCTCTTAAGATCTCTCAATGATACCATTTGTAAGGTCCGACCTACCTAGTTAGATATTGTCTGCTTTGATGACAGAAGGATTGACCCATCAATCTGGCCCATGGCCCGTCACAGTTTTATTTTTGGCATGAGCCCAACACCCACCCAAAAAACCTCTTACTAGTTGAGAGAATCTTTTATTTATAAGCACATTCTCAAGATCCCTCCCAAATAATATGAGATACTAAAATCCATCCCCTTGTGGCACAATGTCCTTGTTGGTACATTTCTGATTTTGGTTAGGATTTGGCTTTGATACCTTCTTTAAGGTCCAACCCACCTAGTCAGATATTGTCCGCTTAACAGCCTAAAAATTGACATTGTAATTTGGCCACCGACCGCTCATGATTTTATTTTTGGCATGGGACTAAGTCCCCCCAGAAGACATCTAACTAGTTGAGAGAATCTCTTACTTATAAACATACGCTCAAGATCTTCCCAAATAATGTGGGATATTACATGGGGTGGACTATAACTTAAAAAATAATAATAATATTATTTGTGAAAATGAAATTAATTAAAAAAAATTATCTTTTTTACATTTATATTCTAAAAGACGCATAGTTGAGGCATTAATTACATGGCAAATCCTTCTTGTTTTTTTATTTTTCAAAATAAAATTACATTACAGTACTCTCTAATCCATTAAATTACTTTTTTCTCCCTTTGGAGGCTTGGTTATCTATTTTTAATTTTTAAAAGCTTCTTTTCAGCTAATTAAAATTAAAGTTCAAAAATTCCCTTCATCTTTTCGGATTCTTTGATAAAGGTTTCCTAACTAGGTGTATTTATATATATATATATATATTAATAAAACTTTCCCGTATATTTATGTTAGAGTGTCTCATTTATATGGTAAATAGGCTAGTTGTCATAGCAGAGGGGCCATGAGCCTACAAGAGCATTAGCAAAACGGGCTAAAGGCCCACAAGAGCATTATGGTTGTTTTTGTTTTCTTTTACGATATGTTGAATGCTGTTAAGAGTAGGGATGAATTCAAAAAGTTGCAAAGAATTTGATATGAAAGGCTTGGGTACTGCCAAAAAGATTCTTGAGGTGAAAATTCACAGAGAGAAATTCTGTGTTGGAGGACAGCATGCAAATGCATGCTAGCTGTGGCGCCGAAAGTTGAAGAGAAAGGAGCCGAAAGAAGAAAGCAACCCTTGCCAACTTGCATGCAAACTTGGCAAAACGTGTCCAAGACATGTGACACTGTTCACGCGTCTTGGGCACTATAAAATGGAGCCTTGAGTCCATTGTTCATCATCCCTAAATGTGTGAAAGTGTAGTGAGAGTGATTGGTGAGAGTTTTTTGTAAAGCTTGTATTGGAAGCTTTGTAATTCTTTTGTGGGTATATAAAAGAAGAGTTTTCTCTCAAATTATCCTCTATTATGTGTGTTTATTCACAACAAGTGGTATCAGAGCTACGGTTCCACGGAGGGATCCCGAAATTCAGAAACGAAGTTTCGGTTCGGAAAGTCGATTCCGACGAAAGTTGTCGAAAATCGATTTTGAGCATATCATCGGACTTTTCACGGAGAGACGAGTACGGTGATATTTTCCGGCGAACAAACGGAGGTCCCAGCACGCCTCACGCGCCGCACGCGCCGTCCAGAGAGCTCATCACGCGCGGCCACGCGCTCCACGCTCCTGCACGCGCCAGCCTGAGGAAGAAGACGACGCCACGTCAGCCGCCACGTGTAGCACAGTCAGCGCACAGTCATCGCCACGTCAGCGCACAGTCAGCAGCCCAGTCATCCGCCACAGTCAGCGCCCAGTCAGCGCCACGTCAGCGCACAGTCAGCAGCCCAGTCAGCTGCCACGTCAGCGGTGCCTGGTAAATTTCAGATAGGTCCCTGAACTTTCTGGAAATTACAATTTAGCCCCTATACTTTCAGAAATGTTCAATTTAGTCCCTGAATTTTGGAAATTGCAATATAGTCCCTGAACTTTTCCGTAATTTCACTTTGGCCCCTGAACTTTCGGAAATTGCACTTTGACCCCTGTAATTTCTGGAATTTGTAATTTGGTCCCTGTGTCGGATTTTGACAAACGAAGTGTCATTTCCACCATTTTCGACCATTCCGGACGCAACGGTGAGGTCCGTTTTTTGAAATTCTGCTTAGAATTTTTATGATGGAGGGGAGCCACGGAAAAATGATTTTGTTAACCAGTACAAACTATTTCACATGGAGAGGAAGGATGAAAGACCTTCTGTATGTGAAGGACTATGATGGACCGGTATTTCTGGAGAAGAAACCAGAAGGAATATCCGATGAAAAGTGGGCTAATCTTCACCAGAAAACATGCAGTATATTCGTCAGTGGATCGACGATAGTATCGTCAACCATGTCAGTGAAGATGTAAATGCACGTACCTTATGGGGAAAGCTGGAGGAGCTTTTCCGAGCAAAGACTGGCAACAACAAGCTGTACTACATCAAGAAGATGATGGGTTTGAAATACCAGGAGGGTACAGCTGTGGCGGATCATATCAACGATTTCCTCGGAACCATGAAGGAATTGTCTGGATGGCGCATAACTTCGGAGATGAGGTAAATGGCTTAATACTCCTTAATACGTTACCAGAATCTTGGGAAACGTTCAGATCTACGGTGATCAATTCAGCCGCAGATGGGAAAGTCACTATGGAGATGGCAAAGACCAGGATCTTCGAGGAAGAAAAGAGGACGAGAATGCAGGAGTCAGCATCAGCCTCAACCTCAGAAACTCTAGTGACAGAAAAGAACACCAGAAGGGGGAGGAGTAAAAGCCGAGGCCCAGGGAGATCAGACAAGAACCGAGGGAAATCAAGAATAGGGATATTGAGTGCTATCACTGTAAGAAGAAAGGCCATATGAAGCGGGATTGCTACAAACTGAAGAACGAGCAGTCCAGGAGAGATAGTGACTCTAATCAAGAAAGAGTTGCTACAACCACGAGAAAACCTCCAAAGACTTCTGCATAATGATGAAGAAAATGTTGTGAATCTTGCCAGACACGAGACCAGTTGGGTGATAGATAGTGGCGCATCCATACACGCCACATCTCGCAGAGACTTCTTTTCATCTTACACACCAGGGGACTACGGTGCTGTAAGGATGGGGAATGACGGACAGTCCAAAGCCGTCGGTATTGGAGACATCTGCCTTGAAACAGAGAACGGAACGAGAAAGGCTAGGTTGAAGGGAGTCAAGCACATCCCAGATATCCATATCCGGTTAAACCTGATCTCAACAGGCAAGCTGGATGATGAAGGTTTCTGTAGCAGCACTTTAGTGATGATGGCTGGAAGCTCACTAAAGGGTCAATGGTCGTGGCACGAGGAAGAAAGATTCAACTCTGTATTTGATGCATGCTAAGCTTTCAAATAGTAGCATAAATACAGTTAATAGTAATGAGGCAGCCGAGCTATGGCACAAAAAGCTTGGTCACATGAGCCAAACAGGGATGGAGATACTACGCAGACGGAATGTTCTTCTGAATTGAAGAACTCACACTTACGGAAGTGTGAACACTGCATGGCTGGAAAGCAGAACAGAGTATCCTTCCAGAGCTCCCCGCCTCAACGGAAACCAGAGGTACTAGATCTCATACATTCAGATGTATGTGGTCCGATGCAGATACGAACACTCGGAGAGTCACTGTATTTTGTGACATTTATTGATATCATTCAAGGAAGATCTGGGCATACACCTTGAAGAGAAAAGATCAAGTGCTTGGAGTGTTCAAGGAGTTTCATGCTTTGGTGGAGAGAGAGAGAAACCGGCAAGAAACTGAAGTGCATCAGAACAGACAATGGTGGAGAATACAGAGGTCTGTTTGATCAGTACTGCAAGATGCAAGGAATCAGACATCAAACGACACCTCCGAAGACACCTCAGCTGAATGGCCTAGCTGAGAGATGAACAGAACCTTGTGCGAGAGGATCAGAAGCTTGCTGTCACAAGCCAAGCTGCCGAAGACATTTTGGGGAGAAGCACTCATCACAACAGTTCATGTTTTAAACATGTCCCCAGCGGTCGCACTGAAAGGTAATGTTCCTAACCAAGCTTGGACAGGTAAAGAAGTGTCATACGAGCACTTACATGTCTTTGGGTGCAAAGCATTTGTACACATCCCAAAGGACGAAAGATCCAAACTTGATGCGAAGACGCGACAGTGTGTCTTTATTGGCTATGGTCATGATGATTTCGGCTACAAACTCTATGATCCTGTGGAGAAGAAGATTGTCAGAAGCCGAGATGTTGTCTTTGTTGAAGACCAGACCATAGAAGATATCAGAAAGGAGATGAAGACAATGCCCCAACAATACAGAAATGTGAATCCAGAACCTCACACACCGGTGCCAGTACGAGTTGAAGATGAGGTTCCCAGACATGAGGGTACAGGTGATGAAGCTCCCAGAGATGATGATCATGATCAACCACCAGTACCAGAAGTTCCACCAACAGTTCCACATAGAAGGTCTGACAGAGACAAGCGACCTTCAACTAGATACTCTGCATATGAGTATGTGCTGCTTACTGACGGGGGAGAACCCGAGAGCTATCAGGAGGCTGTGGAAACAGAAGACAGAGAAAAGTGGGAGGAAGCCATGCAAGATGAGATGAAATCTTTGCATGACAATCACACTTTTGAGTTGGTGAAATTGCCAAGAGGCAAAACGGGCTTTGAAGAACAAATGGGTGTACAGGGTGAAGCAACAGGAGCACACTTCACAACCCCGGTACAAAGCCAGACTAGTTGTCAAGGGATTCAATCAGAGGAAAGGCATTGACTTCGATGAAATCTTCTCTCCAGTTGTGAAGATGTCATCCATCAGAGTGGTACTCAGCTTAGCAGCAAGCCTCGACCTGGAAGTTGAGCAGATGGATGTCAAGACCGCATTTCTTCACGGGGATCTGGAAGAAGAAATTTATATGGAGCAACCAGAAGGCTTCAGAGTCAGAGGGAAAGGGGAAAGAGGACTTTGTGTGCAGACTCAGGAAAAGTCTATACGGTTTGAAACAGGCACCGAGACAGTGGTACGTGAAGTTTGAGTCACTTATGGGGGAGCAGGGATACAAGAAGACCACTTCAGACCATTGTGTTTTCGTTCAGAAGTTTTCTGACGATGACTTTATCATCTTACTGTTATATGTAGATG